>JASAMX010034569.1:0-19236 GCA_030248175.1 Microlaimidae sp. YZB2_3
GGGTTAAACCCCACTTCTCAGAATTTGGGGGGGGATTAACCCCCCCCCCCACCCCCCCCCCCCATGCCCATGTATGGTGTACCCTATCTGGATCATTTTGTTTTGTTTATGCATGCATGATTGTAATTTGTTTTTACTGATTTTTACTCATTTTAAAACTGCAAAAAAACAAGAGAGAGTTCTTTCCAAAGTAAAATGCTCAGTTTTTGAAACTCAAGAAGAATGAAAAATATTAAGTTGTTTTGTTTAGAGGGGAATCTGTGGACAAAAAAATAGCTCGTCTTGATGCAGACTTGGTGAAATACAAGGATCAAATGAAAAAAATGCGGGATGGCCCAGGAAAGAACGCTATTAAACAAAAAGCTTTGCGGTATCTGCTTTTTTTTATAATTAATACTACTTGTACTTAATTATTACAGTTTTTTTAATATTATGTAATGTTTATTTTCTGTTTCACTTGTCTTTGGCAACTTCCTTTATATAAATAATAAAAAATTTTAAATATTTTTATTTTAGGGTTTTAAAACAGAAAAAGATGTATGAAAATCAGCGAGAGCAATTGTCCAATCAGTCTTTTAACATGGAACAGAGCAATTACGCCCTTCAAGGCCTAAAAGGTATAGTAAAGCTACAAAACTGTTACATGTAAGATGATGGGAAGGTTAATAAATTTTATTTAGTAGAACAATTTTCAGAGGTGCCAGCATAGTTTTGTGGGGGAAGGGACGGTCCACACCATAGGTTCCCGTTGGGAGGTTATTCGTAATTCCCCACTGGTCAAAAACACAGCCGAAATCTCCCTTCCCAGACAATCAAACATCCCCCCAAATTTGAGAAGTCCCTGTACTCAAAACTCTAGAAGTGAGGCATTTAGGTTGGGGTAAACCGCTCCGTTTGGGATATATCCCAGACCTGTGCACTGCCCCCCCCCGGGGTTAAAACGGGGGGGCCATTCCAAAATGGGGGGCACGGGGGGGCAACTTTTTTAAAACGGAGGGGGGCAAGCAGGGGGGGGAGAAAAAAATGAGAAAAAGAAGGGAAAAGGAAAAAAAGGACAAAAAAGCGAAAATAAGGTAAAAATAGGTCTAAAATGGCTTAAAATACATTAAAATAGGCTAAAAACTGCAAAAAAAATCGCGATGATGGCGTCATCATAGGTCAAAAATGGCGTCATAATTTTAGGGTACTTTTTCATTTTTTGGCGGGGGGGGGGCAATAAAACGGGGCAAATCCTCCAATAAAACGGGGGGGCATTTCCAGACCGTGCACAGGTCTGATATCCTGCTTTGAATTTTTGTTATATCTCTTAAATTTGGGGAGTCGGGTGTACCTGCAGCCTCGGTAAATAAAAGGTGCTGCTCACTTACGATCCACTGTCTATTTTGGTCGAAATTTTGAACTCCACCCTTTTAAAAACTCTAGGCCCTCTTTTTTCAAGCTCCTCAAAAGCTTGAGAGCGGTTCGGTCTGAAACCACTTCCCTGTAGCAAAATCTGACCATACCTTCTTGCATCCGGCTTACGATTTTTTAAATTTTTTTGTTTATTATTTGCTGCCAAAAACGGCTTCTTATTGAAAAAACCTTACTTTTATACACTTTTTATCCCTTTTAGTTTGTCCCTAAATTTCTACCTCCTGAATTGGGAGGTTGTCTTCAAGGTATATATTTCACACATTTTTTGGAAAGGGGGGGAATGTCGGCAGTTTTGGGATTTGGTCATGTATGCTTAACAATTGGGATGGATCCCCCTAGCGTGCGTAACTAAAAACATCGTTTGGGTGCCATACATTCCAAAACATCTGTGAATGCAGGCATATTCCTCCTCCTTTATGTCTTATCGCCGGCTTTTCTATCTATCTAACTCTCCATTCTTCAAAAATTATAAATTATTATATATTTACACATATTGTTTTAAACATAAATCTAATTTAAATTAAAAGTATAATAACCTAAATTTAATACTGGGTGCACCATAAACTAACTAACTGCTAACTAACTAAATATATTTTTAATATTTTTTGTAGACACTCAAGCTACTGTGGAGGCCATGAAGCACGGAGTGAAACAAATGAAAAAGGAATACAAGAAGATCAATATAGATAAGATCGAAAATCTGCAGGACGATCTTGAAGACTTGCTCGAGGACTCCAACGAAGTCCAAGACGTTCTGGGGAGGCAGTACGGAATGCCCGATGTAAGTTGTTATGATTTCAGAAGTATGACGCCCTAAATGGTTAAATGTTTGTTTGTTTTTTTGTGTTTTCTTGGTGTTTTAGAAGTCGGACGCACTAATACTTTCTTGATGTTTGTTTGTTCAGGTTGACGAAGACGAGCTGGAGGCAGAGTTGGAGGCGCTTGGGGACGAGTTGGAACTGGACGCGGACTCCTCTTACTTGGACGAGGCAGCCAAAGCCCCCGGTGTCCCCTCCAAGGATCCCGGGGCATCCACAAAAGTCACAGATGGGGGAGTGGCAGTGGACGAATTTGGACTGCCCACTATTCCAGCGCAGTGATATGTAAGATAGTAAATATTGGTGGATTTGCTAAAATATGGACGTATCTTCAATCAATTGTAATTGTTGGAGGCTAAATTATTATGCTATTATTAATTGAACACTATTCAGTTCAAAAATTTATATACAGCAAAGGTTAGACTATTACAACAACAAAACCAGATTGTTATTTTTGGAATTCCTACTGTATTTGAATACTTGAAAATTAGCATATTTTCGTTCGTCGATTAAAAAAAATATATTTTTTACAGGCTAAAAATACTTTAGACAAAAAACCAAGAGTTTTGCTGTATCTAATATTTTGCTAATATAATAACCTGCGATACTTATTATAGTGTGTTTTTGCTATACTTCTTTCTGGCTGTTATATAGTTCAACCGGTCGCTAAAAATATAAAATGCGTATTTCGTTTTGCTGAGTGAATTGCACTTTTACTGAATGAAAATTTCATAATTTTTGTTTTGCTTTTTTAAATCGGCTAAACAAGCTGAATTTAAACCAAGTTAGTTAATTAAAATTCGTACTATTTTGTTTAAATTTTAGCTTGATTTATACATACAAAAATATGGATCTATCTAAATTATTTGAAAATAAATTGTTTGTCAATGTAACCAACGAAATATTTATTATTATTTTTAATAATACGTTATACAAGATTGCAGGCAATTATTTATATAAAATTGGCAGTAGTTAATATAAAATTCCCGAGTTTCACACGTGCTTATTTTATTTGACATTTTTGGCCAATCGTTCATTCCTGTGAAATGCACTGATTCTATTTAAAAATATTATTGACTGACAAAAAAGATCCTTGTTAGAAAACTATAGAACTACAGGGTTGAGCACCGTAAAAACTTAAATTTTGTTATTTTTTTAAAATTTTTCTAGAATCGGGGGATTTTAGCCAGACCCATAGTTGGCTGACAATTGTCTTTTTCTATTATGTGTGTGTAGTAAATAATAGTTATCATTGTAAATAAAATATTTTAATAAGCAACAAGCATCACATCGACGCATTGCAGTTAAACCGCTCATCATGAAAGTATATTCGGCATCCACCACGATAATTTACTTTAATATTGTGTGGTTTTAAAGAATAGGGCTGGATGCTTGTTGTATTTACAATGCTCATTGGAACCATTTTAAAACCATTAACCAGGTTAAACCATTAAAAATGTAAATAATTGTTTTATTAAAACAATTTTAATTTTTTAAATAATTTTTTTTATTTCAAATTAAAATCGAAGGTAATAATCGTGATTTGTAGTAAGAGTCGGTGTCTAAAAAAGAAATCACTTGGTCGAAATGAAACATTCATCGCTAAAGCGAGGGTCGGTTAGTCATATGAAGACCGCAGCTCGGGCAAAAATCTAAAATCACGAAATTTTATTTTAATAACAACCAAATTCTGTAAAAAGTAACATTCTAATGCTTGTCGTGTTTTGCAGGTTTAGTTACTGAAACAAAATAACACTGTTTAGAATTCTGCAAACGCAAAATTACTATACGCATATGAAAATAAGTTTAGCTGGTGTCAAAGGAAAAAAACTGTTGCCACGCAAAAACCCAGAAAGTGACATTTACGAAACGGTTTGTCGAACTAAAGAGGTTTTGAGTATTATAACTGAAACCGCGCATTTTGCATTCTGTATTTTTGTTTGCTCAATTTTGTATATCAACTAAAAGCATTATTTGCATTTTGCAGCTCTACATAAATTCCTAATATCTCGACCACTTTAACTTAATTTCAGTCGTCATTGAATCGTGATGTTTGTAATTATTCCAGAAGTTACGTATTGCAAAAAATGGTTTTATTATGAAATATATTAATAAAAATATAATATACCGAAAAATGTGCAACTCATATATAAAAAAGTGACTCAAAGTAGGCCATCAAAATGAGCATCTCTATTTAAATGGCACCCTCCATTATAATGGCATAGTCGTCATTTTAATTCGCCATTAAAAATGAAGAAGAACCCATTAAAATAGCCATTTATTGATTTAATTTCACTTCATATATACTCACAAGTGTAAAACTGTCCGAGTTGCATGAGTTTTACCCTGTTGGACAGCATTAAACCAACACGAGAAAACTTGCGGCCCGGACAGTATACACTTGTGAGCATACATGGGCACGGGGGGGGGGGGTTAACCCCCCCCCCCCAAATTCTGAGAAGTGGGGTTTAACCCCCCCCCCCCCCCGACGTGGGGGGGGGGGGAGAAAAAGTTAACCCCCCCCCCCCCCAATTTTGGAAAAATGAAGAAAAAAATGTCTTTAAAATGACTTCTAACTGCCTCCAAACTTAAGTTTTGAGGTCAAAATGAATGTTTTAAGCAATAAAAAGCTCAAAAATGCTATAAAAAGGGCTTTTTGACCTAAAATTAGCGTTTTTTACCTATTTTTCCTTCAAAATCGAAAAACGATATGGGTAAAATGCACTCCGGAAAAAAACGATATGGGTATTTTGCGTTTCTCGGATTTTAACCCCCCCCCCCTAATTTGGGGTTTAACCCCCCCCACTCCGGACCAACTTGCCCATGTATGCTTGTGAGTATATATTATGAAGTGAAATTAAATCACTAAATGGCTACTATGTCATTATAGTGGAGGTGTCATTTAAATGGAGAGGCTCATTATAATGGTCTACTTTTCCGTACTTTTTTATATAGGAGTTGCACATTTTTCGGTATATTATATATTTTTGGTAATACTATCAAAATTCCGAGAGCAATTAAATCGGTATCTTTTTGAAATTTTCATAAACAATAATATTTAGTAATGTTGCTACTCTTCAATATCTTTCCCCGTAGCTCCGCCCTTTAAATGAGCTATTTTTCTTTCTAAATCTTTTAAACTTTTTTAAAAAGGGAGACGTATTAATTTTAAAGTGAGCATATTTTGCTTACGGTGCAGTTTATTTACACAAAAATTTAATTGATTCTATAACTACGATAACTACATTAAAATTATATTTTAATGTAGTTATCGTTTGATTTAACAGTACCGTTTTTTTATGTGAGCATATCTTGATATGCTCACATAAAAAAATTTCAGTCTCAATCATTTTTTTTAACAGACTCAACTTCGTCATTTTTGATAAGTTTAAAAAATATTTTAATGAAAAATTTTACATGGCATTCATTACTTTTTATTTATTTATGATATTAGTTTAAAAATAGGGTGGAGGTCCTGGGGTCGCTCCAGAGCTCGGAGTTTCGCGAAATATCACTAATTTTAATACGAAATATATTTGAAGCAGAAGCAATCACGTTATCATTGTTTCACGTAAGGCTGGTTCACACCGTGGTTGATAAATAAAAATGCCTTCCGCGCGCGTTTATACTATTATAGTGTCACTTGTCGCTGCAGTGTCATTTTTTATTTGTCGCTGCTATGAACCAGAGCTTACTTTTAGTTTTTTTGAAATTCAACGATATACACCCACATCTTATCTGTTTATTTACATTGTAGGAGACCACAAACAATCCCTGACTTAATTTGGGGCTTTCTTAATCGGACAGAATATTATTGTCTCTAATCTTAATGTTTTCGGAGATTGGAACTCCGGAGCACCCTCTATTCTTTCCAGAGTTCAGCTTTATGTTATGGTGATTTTCTAAATAATACAAAATATAATGCCACATGTAACAAAAAGTGTCAGAACTAATTTTTAAAACGTTATCGATAATTTTAAAAATGTTGCTTGAATAATTAAAAACATAATTGCAACTTTAATAAGTTTTAAATAGGGTCATGCATTTAATTTCGGCACTTTTTCAAGTTTTGATTACATATCTTATCATAACTTGGTCTCAAATTGAGAAGTCATTGATAGCTCGTTAGAAACTAGATGAATGGGCAAAAAAAGGACAAAAATAACATAATCTACCAATTGTTTCGTTGGCTGTAGTAACTTCTTGAAAGAAAATGGGCAAAAGGTGCATTTAATTTCGGCAGTTTCGAAAATGCATTTAATTTCGGCACTTTAATTTAGTTTTCAATTTTTCACTCAGATAAAAACAAATTAGAGTAAAAATAACCAATATGGCAGTAAATGTAGCAGTCAACTTTTAAATAAGCTATTAAACATTAATATTGACCTAAAAACAAGAAAGTTATGCATATCAGTGTGTTCAGAATAAGCAAATAAACAAATTTGTAATATAAAACTTTTTGATCAAACAAAGCTGAAAAAGGTTATAGCCAAAAAACGGCTTTAAAAATGTCCAAAAAGTGCCGAAATTACATGCATTACCCTAAGCCTTAAATTTTTAATTTAAAGGCGGATCTCTGGAGCGTCATCCACCTTATATGGCTAGAGCTCTAGAGTACAATATTTGGGGTAAAACATCGCGCAGGTTACTATAAAATTCTAAAATCTGCAAGTTCTTCTGTCTGTCTTCTTTATGCCGTAAGTTAAGAGGACTGGCTGACTGGACGTAAATGGAAAAAATCGTATTTTTTTGAGTATAATTGTATCTTTGTAAAATATTTGAACCACGCGTCCTTATAAATCTGGAAAATTGATTTGATTTAGAAACTTGAAGGCAGCAAAAAGTTTACTATCATTTGAAAAGTTTATTATAAGAAATTATAGATTACTCTGCGTTTCACTACGCTTTCTCAAGTATCATAGTTACACAGTTACCATGAAACGATAATAATACAGACGCGTAGAGAGCAAATATGCGACGGAGACAATAATAAAAATAAATCCAGCTAATTCATGCATAATTTGAAGAAAAAAGTAGCTATTGAATTTTTTTGCGCTTATTATTCTTGCCTGTAAACTTAAGTTGTATTATTTGTTGCACTGCAGCCCCACTTATGTTATTTTTTTCTGTGTTGTAAAATGTAGTATTACCAAAAATATTATAATATGCCGAAAAATGTGCAACTCCTATATAAAAAAGTAAGTCAAAGTAGGCCATTGTAATGAGCCTCTCCATTTAAATGGCACCCTCCATTATAATGGCATAGTAGTCATTTTAATTCGGCGAGTTAAAATGAAGAAGAACCCATTATAATAGCCATTTATTGATTTAATTTCACTTCATATATACTCACAAGTGTAATACTGTCCGGGCCGCACGACTTTTCGTGTGTTTGTTTAATACTGTTTAACACGGTAAAACTCATGCGGCCCGGACAGTATACAAATGGCTTATAATGGCTTCCTCTCCATTTTGATTCGCCGAATTAAAATGACTACTATGCAATTATAATGGAGGGTGCCATTTAAATGGAGAAGCTCGTTAAAATGGCCTACTTTTCCGTACTTTTTTATATGGAACTTGCACATTTTTCGGTATATTATATATTTTTGGTATTACTATGGATGTATTTTTCTTTCTGGTATTATTACTAGAGTACTCTCGTGCTTTACTTGGTTTACTTACTTCAGCTGCTGTTCGCTGAACTTGCGTTCCTCTCGATAAGTGATGTTCTCCGGAGCTTTGAAGCAGATCTCCGGACCTCCCCCTTATATTTGTAATAATTTCATGAATAATATTAAAACGTAATGCCATGGATGTTTTTCTTAAAATATTTTGTACACTATTTTGTTTTATGACTAGTGATATTTCCCGGAGCTTCGAAATTCAAAGCGGAACTCCGCTTTTAGGCGCTCCGGAGCAGTCTCTACCCCCTGGAGCTCGGAGCTCTGCTTTATTTTTGTACTTATCCTATGAATAATTAAATAGTGATCTATGGATTATTTTATCAAAATTTTTGTGCAAACTAAATTTTCATCAGAACTTATTTGAAACGATAATAAATAGTAGTTTCGCTTGTGATTATAAATTTAACTTTTAATTCCTACAAATTTATTAATATATTACTGTTATATGTATCAGCTCACATAATTTTTGCTCTCTCCACCTCTCCTTTAAAATTTTTTTGGCCATTTTTGTATAACTTCTCGTTTTCTCCCACTTCGTTTTGTATTAAAAATGCAAAAATAGAGTAATTTTCAATGTATTTCAAACTTAAAAATAAGCTTAAAATCAGTTATTTAAGGGGCGGAACTCTAGAGGCCAGACCTCTGGAGCTCCCTCCTCTTTAAATGGCTGGAGCTCCGAAGCATGATGTTACAGGGTAGGAACATGATGACCATCACTATTTATGATTTATTAAAAAAATAAAAATAGTTGAAAAATGACTTAAACGTACAGTCCTCTAAATTTGGTAAAAAACCCATTATTTTTATCAAATTTAATGTGGTGACTTTTAAAACCCACCGACACCACACTTTGCGGTTTGCAGAAACCAATTCATGTTATATTCTTTTACCAATTTTGGTGTAGTGCCTTTTAAATATACTTTTTTAAATTAAATGTTCTGTGAAAGTTTTCGTTTGATTAAAAAAGAAAAAAAAGCCAGAATCATCATGGACCCAACTCATAACGAAATAGGAATACTTGATTCAGAAATTCACTAAATTCAAAATTTATTATCTTTACATAATTTCCCGTAAAAATTTTTAGGTTATAAAGATATTTATGGCCTATCGATCGGATATCGATAAAGATTACGGCTATCGGCGTGCCAAAGTGGATTTAGAAGAAAAAAATTATTTGAACCGAAGCTATAGGCGCTCCGTCTCCCCGCCTAAATATCATGCCGTACGTTTTTAATTTAACATTATAATAATTATAACTATAATGATAACATAAATTCTTGTAATTTTGTTTACTTTTTTTTCATTTTAAGTAGAAAACAGCTATTTACACGGAGGAGGTAACGACGTCAGTCGTTAAACTTTGCGTCTTTTGTTTTTTTTTTTGTCAATGGAGACCTTTCCCTCAACACCAGATGCCACACGACGAGTTTTTTTACTAGCATTTAAGATAAGATAAAAATCACAAAAAGGGTTGTAATTTTTATTTTTTCCATCATTCATGAATCCCATCACGTAATAAATATTTTGATTATGGTTCGTTGAATTTACATACATATTGTCTGCGCGCAGCTGACTCCGCTTCCCAATATGCGACATGGAGTGAATAATTTATTTTCTTTTGAAATAATATTTTTAATTACCGTATTCTTTTAATTTTTCAACTTTTTACTTCAATAAATCTATATCTTCTGTATGCTTAAATTTGGACAAAAATAGGAAAACCTGTCTTAAACTTGAAATATTTTAATAAAAAAGCCTGCAATTTTTAGTTATTTTATCAAACAGAAAAAACTTAAGTAAGTTTGGAATTTTTTGGATTCGTTGTTAAATAACATTGCATATTATTCAAATAAAAAAATCATTGTGCAGACAACTAAAGGGCAAGTCATGCTTTAAACATTTTTAATTTAGTATTAATTTAGTTTTTTTTTTAAATTCAATTTTTTGTATCTTTCAACCTTGTTTTCTTTAGATTTTTTTTGTTTTTAGTATTTTTATTATTTTCAGAAAGAACAAAGTCGATTATATCGTGATATAGATCTCAGTAGAACAGAACCCAGCATTCATACGGTATTTTAGATGTATTTGTTTTTGTTTTTAAATTCTATAGTCATTTGCAAATTTCATGCAAAAATTAGCAGAATTTGTGGTATTTTTTCTTTTTTGCACACATACACATGCCATTTTTTAATGCATGATATTCGCAAGTGCGCAGAGCTTAGTATGTTTATGTCACTTTATACGCGTTTTGTGAACCAACAAATTTTTTTCACAGGAATTTTTAAAAATAGTAGCTTCCCCCACAACAAAAAAACTTTACGTGCAATATTATGGATTGATAATATGCACATGTTATATAATTTTTATATTGGGTTGAAAATAATGGTAAATTTTTCAATTTTTATATTGAATTTTAAAAAAAGTAATTTCAGCAATCGCAAAAATTCTATTCATTAATTCTTTCTTTAAAAAAACACCGTGAAATATCATGATTATTAATATCAACAAACATAATTTTAATATTTGTCATACAATTTTTATTTTGATATTCTCAAACGTATTAAATTTGTGCTTAGCAGTTGAAAACAAAACTATTTTACAAAATTTAAAAAAATCAGTTTAAATATAAGAGTCTGAAAATATAAACTAAAGCTTATATAAAAACAAAAGTTAAATTAAAAGCTCCTTAAAACAAAATTTACGTTTATCAAAAAAACCGTTTTTCGTTTATCATAAAAATATAATTTCAGTCAAAAATATTGCGAATTTGGATTCAAACCTCTTTTAGCATTTAAAAAACCCTACGAATTTAAAATATTTAGGAAAATAATACTCGATGAATATCAATGTCAATGCATTATGTCATAAAAAAATAACATATTTTTTGTAATTTTTAGAAAGGATATGAAATTGGTTCAGCTTCCGAAGTAAGTTTTGATAAATAATTTTTATTTTAAAAATATTTTTTTAATTTAAATAATAAATTTTCAAAAATTTTATGCTTTTGGTGCTTTACAAATAATGGTTTTGTGTATGTGATACGAACAGTTTTTCAAACAATATGTTTTCTTTTAAAAATAACCAAGTTTAACTTAAGTCGTTTAAAATAAATCGATGATATTATGCAACGACAACATGTTGCTTTACTATTTTGTTTCCTTGCAAACGAAGACTTCTAAATTAAAATGTTTTATTTTAGATTTTTGAACTTCAATCGAAACTCACCACCAAAGAGGGAAGAATCGTGGATCTTGAAAGAGAATTGAGGAGCTATCAAGATATTGAGGACAGTCAAACTCGCACTATAAAACAGCTTAATGAAAAAATTGAAGAATTGAAACGAGAAGCTGCGGATATTTCTAGGGATGCTACTAAGGTTATAAAACCGAAATAAAATAATTTTTAAAATTTTTGTATGCAATACGTTATCCCAGTAGGACCTTTCATTCTGCGTGTGCTGAATCAAAAGAGCTAGAATATAGGCAGCAATACCAAAATCGGGTAAGAAAAGGTATAGTCTTTAAATCAAACAATCCATATTAAAAAAACATGCAATATAAGCGATAGTAGTATAAACATAAAAAATACAAAGGTTGCATAGCTCGCGCATTTTTAGTGGAGTTTAAAATCCAAACATTTAATATTACGAATAACGATCGAAATCCAATTGAAAAACAACTTTGAAAAAATATATATATTATGAAGTTGATAAATGTAAAAAAAGAAGCAAAAAAATTAAGGAAATCAAATTGTTTTTTTTTATTACCTGTTGTTTTTTTTTCAATAAAACAGCGATAGCGAGCTTTAAACTTGAACACAAAGAAGGTTTTTCGTAATTCATTCCAATATTATTTTCTCCACCAACGTCATATGCAAATTCTTCTTAACGTTAAAAATCAATTACAGTCGTGATGTGATCTTGGAAAGCATAAATTATATTAATAACTGGAACTATGGAAAATTGTTATAAATACTTGTAGTTTAAAAGAAAAAAAATCACATTTTTAAAATAAGAGATTTACTCTGTTCTGTTATTGACTATAACAGGCTTATAAAATGAGAGTTTATGGTAAACAATAATAACCTTTTTAGGGAGAGTACACTGTTACCACTTTGCAAGCCGATAACCGCCAACTTCAAGACAGAATATTGGAATACTTGATTCAGAAATTCACTAAATTCAAAATTTATTATCTTTACATAATTTCCCGTAAAAATTTTTAGGTTATAAAGATATTTATGGCCTATCGATCGGATATCGATAAAGATTACGGCTATCGGCGTGCCAAAGTGGATTTAGAAGAAAAAAATTATTTGAACCGAAGCTATAGGCGCTCCGTTCTCGCCTAAATATCATGCCGTACGTTTTTGATTTAACATTATAATAATTATAACTATAATGATAACATAAATTCTTGTAATTTTGTTTACTTTTTTTTCATTTTAAGTAGAAAACAGCTATTTACACGGAGGAGGTAACGACGTCAGTCGTTAAACTTTGCGTCTTTTGTTTTTTTTTTGTCAATGGAGACCTTTCCCTCAACACCAGATGCCACACGACGAGTTTTTTTACTAGCGTTTAAGATAAGATAAAAATCACAAAAAGGGTTGTAATTTTTATTTTTTCGATCATTCATGAATCCCATCACGTAATAAATATTTTGATTATGGTTCGTTGAATTTACATACATATTGTCTGCGCGCAGCTGACTCCGCTTCCCAATATGCGACATGGAGTGAATAATTTATTTTTCTTTGAAAATAATATTTTTGACTGAAATTATATTTTTATGATAAACGAAAAACGGTTTTTTTGATAAACGTAAATTTTGTTTTAAGGAGCTTTTAATTTAACTTTTGATTTTACATAAGCTTTAGTTTATATTTTCAGACTCTTATATTTAAACTGATTTTTTTAAATTTTGTAAAATAGTTTTGTTTTCAACTGCTAAGCACAAATTTAATACGTTTGAGAATATCAGAAATAAAAATTGTATGACAAATATTAAAATTATGTTTGTTGATATTAATAATCATGATATTTCACGGTGTTTTTTTAAAGAAAGAATTAATGAATAGAATTTTTGCGATTGCTGAAATTACTTTTTTTAAAATTCAATATAAAAATTGAAAAATTTACTCATTATTTTCAACCCAATATAAAAATTATATAACATGTGCATATTATCAATCCGATAATATTGCACGTAAAGTTTTTTTGTTGTGGGGGAAGCTACTGATTTCTGAAAATTCCTGTGAAAAAAATTTGTTGGTTCACAAAACGCGTATAAAGTGACATAAACATACTAAGCTCTGCGCACTTGCGAATATCATGCATTAAAAAAATGGCAATGTGTATGTGTGCAAAAAAGAAAAAATACCACAAATTCTGCTAATTTTTGCATGAAATTTGCAAACGACGGTAGAATTTAAAAACAAAAACAAATACATCTAAAATACCGTATGAATGCTGGGTTCTGTTCTACTGATATCTATATCACGATATAATCGACTTTGTTCTTTCTGAAAATAATAAAAATACTAAAAACAAAAAAAATCTAAAGAAAACAAGGTTGAAAGATACAAAAAATTGAATTTAAAAAAAAAACTAAATTAATACTAAATTAAAAATGTTTAAAGCATGACTTGCCCTTTAGTTGTCTGCACAATGATTTTTTTATTTGAATAATATGCAATGTTATTTAACAACAAATCCAAAAAATTCCAAACTTACTTAAGTTTTTTTCTGTTTGATAAAATAACTAAAAATTGCAGGCTTTTTTATTAAAATATTTCAAGTTTAAGACAGGTTTTCCTATTTTTGTCCAAATTTAAGCATACAGAAGATATAGATTTATTGAAGTAAAAAGTTGAAAAATTAAAAGAATACGGTAATTAAAAATATTATTTCAAAAGAAAATAAATTATTCACTCCATGTCGCATATTGGGAAGCGGAGTCAGCTGCGCGCAGACAATATGTATGTAAATTCAACGAACCATAATCAAAATATTTATTACGTGATGGGATTCATGAATGATCGAAAAAATAAAAATTACAACCCTTTTTGTGATTTTTATCTTATCTTAAACGCTAGTAAAAAACTCGTCGTGTGGCATCTGTGTTGAGGGAAAGGTCTCCATTGACAAAAAAAAACAAAGACGATAGTTTAACGACTGACGTCGTTACCTCCTCCGTGTAAATAGCTGTTTTCTACTTAAAATGAAAAAAAAGTAAACAAAATTACAAGAATTTATGTTATCATTATAGTTATAATTATTATAATGTTAAATCAAAAACGTACGGCATGATATTTAGGCGGGGAGACGGAGCGCCTATAGCTTCGGTTCAAATAATTTTTTTCTTCTAAATCCACTTTGGCACGCCGATAGCCGTAATCTTTATCGATATCCGATCGATAGGCCATAAATATCTTTATAACCTAAAATTTTTACGGGAAATTATGTAAAGATAATAAATTTTGAATTTAGTGAATTTCTGAATCAAGTATTCCAATATTCTGTCTTGAAGTTGGCGGTTATCGGCTTGCAAAGTGGTAACAGTGTACTCTCCCTAAAAAGGTTATTATTGTTTACCATAAACTCTCATTTTATAAGCCTGTTATAGTCAATAACAGAACAGAGTAAATCTCTTATTTTAAAAATGTGATTTTTTTCTTTTAAACTACAAGTATTTATAACAATTTTCCATAGTTCCAGTTATTAATATAATTTATGCTTTCCAAGATCACATCACGACTGTAATTGATTTTTAACGTTAAGAAGAATTTGCATATGACGTTGGTGGAGAAAATAATATTGGAATGAATTACGAAAAACCTTCTTTGTGTTCAAGTTTAAAGCTCGCTATCGCTGTTTTATTGAAAAAAAACAACAGGTAATAAAAAAAAACAATTTGATTTCCTTAATTTTTTTGCTTCTTTTTTTACATTTATCAACTTCATAATATATATATTTTTTCAAAGTTGTTTTTCAATTGGATTTCGATCGTTATTCGTAATATTAAATGTTTTGATTTTAAACTCCACTAAAAATGCGCGAGCTATGCAACCTTTGTATTTTTTATGTTTATACTACTATCGCTTATATTGCATGTTTTTTTAATATGGATTGTTTGATTTAAAGACTATACCTTTTTTACCCGATTTTGGTATTGCTGCCTAGATTCAAGCTCTTTTGATTCAGCACACGCAGAATGAAAGGTCCTACTGGTATAACTCAGTGCATACAAAAATTTTAAAAATTATTTCTTTATTTCGGTTTTATAACCTTAGTAGCATCCCTAGAAATATCCGCAGCTTCTCGTTTCAATTCTTCAATTTTTTCATTAAGCTGTTTTATAGTGCGAGTTTGACTGTCCTCAATATCAATAGCTCCTCAATTCTCTTTCAAGATCCACGATTCTTCCCTCTCTTCGGTGGTGAGTTTCGATATCTAAGTTCAAAAATCTAAAATAAAACATTTTAATTAGAAGTCTTCGTTTGCAAGGAAACAAAATAGTAAAGCAACATGTTGTCGTTGCATAATATCATCGATTTATTTTAAACGACTTAAGTTAAACTTGGTTATTTTTAAAAGAAAAACATATTGTTTGAAAAACTTGTTTGTATCACATACACAAAACCATTATTTGAAAAAGCATTATAAGCATAAAAATTTTGAAAATTGTATCTATTTAAATTAAAAAATATCTTTTAAAATAAAAATTATTTATCAAAACTTACTTCGGGAACGGAACCAATTTCATATCCTTTCTAAAAAATTACAAAAAATATGTTATTTTTTTATGACATAATGCATTGACATTGATATTCATCGAGTATTATTTTCCTAAAATATTTTAAATTCGTAGGAAATTTTTAAATGCTAAAAGAGGTTTGAATCCAAATTCGCAATATTTTTGACTGAAATTATATTTTTATGACAAAAACTAAAAAAACGGTTTTTTTAGATAAAACGTAAAATTTTGTTTTAAGGAGCATTTTAATTTAACTTTTTGTTTTTGTTATATAAAACTTCAAACTCGACACGTTTTCAGATACTCTCTCTACACTTTAAAAACTGATTTTTTTAAAATTTGTAAAAATAACTTTCGCTTTTCCGACCGCTAAGCACAAATTTAATAAAGTGTTTAGAGAATATCAAAATAAAAATTGTATGACAAATATTAAAATTAAATTTGTTGATATTAATAATCTTTTTTTTTAACGGTGTTTTTTTAAAAAGAAAGAATTAATGAACCTTTTCTTGCGATTGCTGAAACTGATTTTTTTTTAAAAATCGATATAAAAATTGAAAATTTACCCCATTATCTCAACCCAATATAAAAATTATATAACATGTACGCATATTATCAATCCATAATCATTGCACGTACAAAGCTTTTTTGTTGTCGGGGAAGCTACTATTTTTAAAAATTCCTGTGAAAAAAAAATTGTTGGTCCACAAAATGCGTATAAAGCGAGACATAAACATACCAAGCTCTGCGCACTCTGCGAATATTCACTGCATTAAAAAATGGCAATGTGTATGTGTGCAAAAGAAAAAAATACCAACAAAATTCTGCTAATTTTTGCATGAAATTTGCAAATGACTATAGAATTTAAAAACAAAAACAAATACATCAAAAAAATACCGTATGAATGCTGGGTTCTGTTCTACGTAGATCATATTTTATGCATACAAATCCGACTTTGTTCTTTCTGAAAATCACAAAAATACTAAAAACAAAAAAATCTAAAGTAAAACAAGGTTGAAAGATACAAAAAAATTGAATTTAAAAAAAAACCTAAAATTAATACCAAAATGAAAATGTTTAAAGTATATGACTTGCCCTTTAGTTGTCTGCACAATGATTTTTTTAATTGAATAATATGCACAATGTTATTTAACAAATAAATCCGAAAAATCCGTTGAAACTACTCTAAGTTCTTTTTTTTGTTTGATAAAATAACTAAAAATTGCCAGGCTTTTTTATTAAAATATTTCAAGTTTAAATACAGGTTTTCATTTGTTTTTACAAAAATCTTAACATACAGAAGATATAGGTTTGAAAAGAAAAAAGGTCGAAAAATTAAAGAATACGGGTAGAATTAAAAAATATTATTCAAAAGAAAATAAATTATTCACTCCATTGTTGCATCTCGGCGAAACAAGTGCGCTCCGCAGACAATATGTATGTAAATTCAACGAACCATAATCAAAATATTTATGATGTGATGCGATTCAAATGAATGAATCGAAAAAAATAAAAATTACAACCCTTTTTGTGATTTTTATCTTATCCTTAAACGCTAGTAAAAAAAACTCGTCGTGTGGCATCCTGGTGTTGAGGGAAAGGTCTCCATTGACAAAAAAAAAACAAAAGACGGAAATTTCTAACGACTGACGTCGTTACCTCCTCCGTGTAAATAGCTGTTTTCTATGAACTCTAAAAAAAAGCCAGAATCATCATGGACCCAACTCATAACGAAATAGGAATACTTGATTCAGAAATTCACTAAATTCAAAATTTATTATCTTTACATAATTTCCCGTAAAAATTTTTAGGTTATAAAGATATTTATGGCCTATCTATCGCAGATCGATAAAGATTACGGCTATCGGTGTGCCAAAGTGGATTTAGAAGAAAATTATTTGAACCGAAGCTATAGGCGCTCTGTTTCTCGCTTGGAAACACATATTACGCCGTACGTTTTTGATTTAACATTATAATAATTATAACTATAATGATAACATAAATTCTTGTAATTTTGTTTACTTTTTTTTCATTTTAAGTAGAAAACAGCTATTTACACGGAGGAGGTAACGACGTCAGTCGTTAAACGTTGCGTCTTTTGTTTTTTTTTGTCAATGGAGACCTTTCCCTCAACACCAGATGCCACACGACGAGTTTTTTTACTAGCGTTTAAGATAAGATAAAAATCACAAAAAGGGTTGTAATTTTTATTTTTTCGATCATTCATGAATCCCATCAGGAATAAATATTTTGATTATGGTTCGTTGAATTTACATACATATTGCTCTGCGCGCAGCTGACTCCGCTTCCCAATATGCGACATGGAGTGAATAATTTATTTTCTTTTGAAAATAATATTTTTAATTACCGTATTCTTTTAATTTTTCAACTTTTTACTTCAATAAATCTATATCTTCTGTATGCTTAAATTTGGACAAAAATAGGAAAACCTGTCTTAAACTTGAAATATTTTAATAAAAAAGCCTGCAATTTTTAGTTATTTTATCAAACAGAAAAAAACTTAAGTAAGTTTGGAATTTTTTGGATTTGTTGTTAAATAACATTGCATATTATTCAAATAAAAAAATCATTGTGCAGACAACTAAAGGGCAAGTCATGCTTTAAACATTTTTAATTTAGTATTAATTTACTTTTTTTTTAATTCAATTTTTTGTATCTTTCAACCTTGTTTTCTTTAGATTTTTTTTGTTTTTAGTATTTTTATTATTTTCAGAAAAGAACAAGCTCATTATATCGTGATATAGATCTCATAATAACAGAACCCAGCATTCATACGGTATTTTAGATGTATTTGTTTTTGTTTTTAAATTCTAGTCATTTGCAAATTTCATGCAAAAATTAGCAGAATTTGTGGTATTTTTTCTTTTTTGCACACATACACATTGCCATTTTTTAATGCATGATATTCGCAAGTGCGCAGAGCTTAGTATGTTTATGTCACTTTATACGCGTTTTGTGAACCAACAAATTTTTTTCACAGGAATTTTTAAAAATAGTAAGTTTCCCCACAACAAAAAAACTTTACGTGCAATATTATGTATTTTATAATATGCACATGTTATATAATTTTTATATTGGGTTGAAAATAATGGTAAATTTTTCAATTTTTATATCGAATTTTAAAAAAGTAATTTCAGCAATCGCAAAAATTCTATTCATTAATTCTTTCTTTAAAAAAAACACCGTGAAATATCATGATTATTAATATCAACAAACATAATTTTAATATTTGTCATACAATTTTTATTTTGATATTCTCAAACGTATTAAATTTGTGCTTAGCAGTTGAAAAAAACAAAACTATTTTACAAAATTTAAAAAAATCAGTTTAAATATAAGAGTCTGAAAATATAAACTAAAGCTTATGTAAAAACAAAAGTTAAATTAAAAGCTCCTTAAAACAAAATTTACGTTTATCAAAAAAACCGTTTTTTAAATGCTAAAAGAGGTTTGAATCCAAATTCGCAATATTTTTGACTGAAATTATATTTTTATGAAAGCAGATGTAACTGAACGAAAAGCAGCACGACAAACATACAG
>JASAMX010034570.1:0-11174 GCA_030248175.1 Microlaimidae sp. YZB2_3
GCGTCAGTTTTATTTCAGGGACACAAGCCTGTGCGATGTGAACACGACGCTGGCGGCGGTCCACGAGGAGGTCGCACTCCGGGCCGGGGCGGAAGCCCGGGAGAAGTTCCTGGCCGGACACCCGGAACTCAAGTACATGAAAGACGTGGACGTGAAAGCTCTGGTCGCAGAGGCAGCCGGAGAAACGACAGGTAGGCCGGCGGCGGCGGCGGCGAACAACGGAAACTGGCGACAATTGAACGTGCACCCCGCATGGACACCGCCCACACCCCCGAGAGGCTATTACCGCAACAGAGGAGCCAGAGCCAACGGAAATAGAGGCGCATTTAACAACAATAGAGGAGGCGCTGGGAATTATTACCCAGGTCCCGGGAACCCTATCCAAGGCCAGGTAGTCCCCAACCGAGGCGTCGTAAACTATTACCCACCGCCGCGCCCTGTTAACCCAGGCGTATACCAGAGAATAATTATCGATGACGGTAGAATTGTTGCTAATCAAGTGCAGGTCGGTAATGCGGTTGTTAACATTAATAATCTGGATAATAGGGCTAGGGCCCCCTAGTGTTCACTAGAGGTAGGGCCTAATAAATAAAGCACGGATTGTTGTAAATTATCACTCAGTGATGCGGAAACTGCAATAATATTGCAGACTTGTGCACGGTCTGGAAATGTGCCCCCCTTCCCGCTTTATTGGAGGATTTGCCCCCCCTGTTTTGTTGACCCCTCCCCCTTTCCGCCCAAAAAATGAAAAAATACCCAAAAATTATGACGCCTTTTTGACCTATTTTGACACCATCATCGCCAATTTTTTGCAGTTTTTAGCCTATTTCAATGATTTTTAAGCCGTTTAAGAACTCGTTTTACTTAAATTTCGCCTTTTTTGTCCTTTTTTTCTCTTTTTTTTTTCTTTTTTTTTTCTCTTATTTTTCTCCTTTCTCCCTTGCTTGCCCCCCATTTCATCCCCCCGTTTGCAGAAAGTTGCCCCCGTGCCCCCCCTCAATAAAACCCTGGGGAGGACAGTGCACAGGTCTGAATATTGTATAATACTAGAATTGGGATTATTAAAATTTAGCATTCCTTACGAATAAAAGTTTTAAAGCGCGAAAAAACAGTATTAGGATTGCTTTTAGAGGCTCCATAGTAATATCGTGGATTATTATTGTGTCACATTTTTTTCGTAGACTAATTTTTTTTAAACTTATCAAAAACAATAAAAATAATAAAAAAAAAGAAGGAAATAATTTTAAAAAAGACGGTAATAGAATTTTTATATCAAGAAATCGAGCTCAAAACCCTTCAGTAAAGAAATATTTAGTCATCATTATAGATAATTTTTAATTATTTTAATTTTTAAATCCTGACAACAGGGTCAGGAGATCAGTTAATATTGGTGAATTAGTTTTTCAATTTTATAAGTCTCCATTGTTTGAAATTTTAAAATGCATGTTTTATATTGATTTTTGAATAATTTCTGTCAAAAAAAGGCTCTTTGAAAAAAATTCAGTAAAGTCTACATAAAAAAACCCGAAGCGCTTCAAAATTATTTCAATTTTTTGAATCGATTGAAAAGTCAGCTAGTTGTGGCATTCAAAAAATATTAGTTAAGTTGAGTTTTTTGGACAAGTGTTTTTCGGAATTTAAATTTTCAAGTGTTTATTTTGTTTGAGAATATTTTGTGTTTTTTTTAACCCACTAAGAAAAACCATGTAAAACTTGCCAACATCAAGTTGAAACATTGCCAACCAAAATAACTTTGTATTGATCATTTTTTATGTGAATGCGGTGCGAGCAATAGTTTTTTTGAAACAATTAGTTTAACTACAAAATTTTATTCCAGCCTAAAATTTTTTGATCTTCGTCGATAGAATTTAAAAAAGAATATAAAATAAAACGCTTAAAATTTTGGAAGTAACATCTATAATTTTTTTGTTTGTTTTTTTTAATTACGCTAAATATCTTAATAAGTTAAGTATTATCATATCATCGACTTTAATTACATCTTATACTCGTGTTCCTAAGTAAACGATCTGCCCTCGCTTTTACCTCGTCGGAGTAAAGTTTGAATTTGGACCAAAATATAACTGAAAGGCATACGGCAAAAATAAATTTAAAAAAACGTGTTGGTGGTATGATTTTGGGAATATAGTTCAAAATAGTAGATATTTTAAAATTGCTAAAAAATGCTTGTATAAAAGGCTTTAAAATAGTGAGAAGGCGCTTTTTGACTAGAATATACTATTAATTTTGCTTCAGTATTTTTACGTTTAGTTGATGTTATTTTAAATAGTGACTGTAAATGAATTATTATTCTGTTTGTATTTAAAGCACAAAGAAGATTGGCTGTGCCTTGCCTTGTTGTGTTTATTGTTTTGCTTACTCGAGCTGCTTCTTAAACATACGTGAGAATATGTTGAATGTGTGGAGGGGCTAAATGTCTCCCCTTCCCCTTTTTTTACCCAACCTTCCACTCTTTCATGTCAATGTCGCCTCCAACTTTTGTCCCTCTAGCTACTGCATTGATTAACGCGTTAACCACCAATCAAGCATCATGATAATATTCACCAATATTTTGACAATCGGTACACTGACCATGTGTGTGTCCCACACTTCCATTTCCAATAATTTTCTTTAACCCACCACGTCCTTCTCAATAATATTCTTAGCATAATAGGTACCTACCATACATGGGCACGGGGGGAGTTGGGGGGGGGTTAAACCCCCCCCCCCCAAATTCTGAGAAGTGGGGTTTAACCCCCCCCCCCCCCCCCCCCCAATTTTGGAAAAATGAAGAAAAAAAATGTCTTTAAAATGACTTCTAACTGCCTCCAAACTTAAGTTTTGAGGTCAAAATGAATGTTTTAAGCAATAAAAAGCTCAAAAATGCAATAAAAAGGGCTTTTTGACCTAAAATTAGTGTTTTTAACCTATTTTTCCTTCAAAATCGAAAAACGATATGGGTAAAATGCACTCCAGAAAAAAAACGATATGGGTATTTTGCGTTTCTCGGATTTTAACCCCCCCCCTAATTTGGGGTTTAACCCCCCCCCCACTCCGGACCAACTTGCCCATGTATGGTACCTACCTACTATTTTATTTAAAGTTTTAGCAAAAAACACCACAAATCGCACTTTTGAAATTTTTATTTCAAGCTTTTTTTACTCCGGATCCTCATTCCAATCGCCAATTCCCTCTACATTTAATATAAATCCATCCTAAGTTAATAACTTATTACAACATTGAAGTTAAGCATATTCTGCAGATGCCGAGAAAAATTTTCCTGGTCTGATACCGAAGGTAATTAAACTCAACCCATACTAAGGAAGATTAAACCAAAAAAACACAAACAAAATGTTATCACTTTTTTCGTGGGTTAAATAAAATTGATCATATAATTTTTCAGTTTTGAAGTAAGATTAGGTTAAAAAAACGCTCATTTTAGGTTAAAATCAATTTTTATTGCTAAAACTATATGTACAAATCAAATTTAGACTCGGTTGAAAAGATAAACGTGGGCAGCCTTCCGGATTTTAACTAATTTAAATGAATGGATGGATCAAACAAATAACGAAAGATTTTTAATATTTTTGGATGTAAAAAAGGCTTTTGATATACATTAGAATGGAGCTTTTTGTTTGAAGCAATGAAAAATATAGGCATCCCAGAAGGGTTTATAGAATTTTATAAAAATAATATTTAAAACGTCAAATACGGCAGTAAGAAATAGTGGATACACTACCAATTTTTTTTTTTCAATTAATAGTGTAAGACAAAGTGATCTAATTAGTCCATATTTATTTATAATTGCTAAATAAATATTAGCAATAGTGATAAAAAATGAAAATTAAATACAAAAGATAAATGCATTTGGTAAAGAATATAAAATAATGGAATTTGCAGATGAAATACTACATTATTTTTTAAATATTATAAACTCCATTAATAAAGTATGGGAAATATTTTGGATGAATTTGCCAAAATCTCTGGATAAAAAAAAATTTTAATAAAACCAAAAGTATGGGTATGGGAAAGTTAAAAAATCTAACTGAAAACATAGGAAAACTACAAATCTCAAATGAACCAATTAAAATAGTAAAATATTTTTTCCATGATAAGAAAGAAAGCACGATCTCAATGTATATGGAAAGTTGGAAAAAAATAAAAAATACCCTTAATCAATGGAATACTAGGGATCTAACTCTTATCGGAAGAGTACAAATATTAAAAACACTTGGAATATCATAACTCACATATTAATTCATGAATATAAACATAGAACAAAAATTTCCTGAAAAATAGATAAATAAATAGGATAATAATGTATGTTTGGCAATCAAAAGTGCTAAAAATAAGAAGGGATGTAATGATTCAGGACTACAAATTTGGGATTAAAGTTGCCTGTATACATGTATATATATATATATATAATAAATAAGATATCAAAATTGAAACTAATAAATAGAGTAGCAATAAAAACAGAAGCTAAATGGTGTAGGTATAATGGAAAAATTTTTAATCAACGGAGTCTTTTTTTTAAGTTTAAGTTATTTTTTAACTTCCATTGTTTTCTTTAGGGCATCCATAAAATTATTTTTCTATTAGTTGCCAATATGTTTTGTAAAATTCTATTGAAATGCCATGGGAGCCAGGGGGTTTGTCATTACCCATCGTGTTCAATGTTGCCTTATATTCTTTTATAGTATAGTATTTTCTTGGTTTGTAACAAAGTAATTTCTTGATTTGTGGATTTTTGTAGGCAGAGTTTCCTGTGTTACAATGCTGGTACATTTAACCGGTTTTTGATTATAATTCATAACATATAATCCTATACTGTTTATAATTAACTTTTTGTCTGTGAGTTGAGCGGTTTTTTTAACCGATATACGAAATTAGTGACGTTCTTACCCGTCAATATTGTTCTCCAGAGCTTCATCCATTTAAAACCGAGTAAGCTTCGGAGATTTACCGCTTTAATGAGCGATTTTAGGTTATTTAAGCTTGAAATTTAATTAAAGTTACTGTATGTACATTTTTAAGATTATTTCCATTCTTTTAAATAAGTTTTGAAAAAATTTAAAATACAAAAAATTTTGACAAATATTTTAAAACATCTCTTTCTAATTTTTCATGAAATAAGTACAAAAAAAGGGCAGAGCTTCAGAATTGTTTCAGGGCTTTTAAAAAAAGAGCTTCGGGGAACATCACTAAACGGAATGCAATTGCTCAAAATTATCAACTAGTAAGTTAACTAGTAAGTTAAATAGCCCGAAAAATGGGTATCGGGCAAAGTCCCAACTGAGGAAAGTCCCAACGTGGAAAGTCCCAACTAATCGATGAATCTCCCAACAGTTCAAATATTAGAAATACGTTTGCAAAACCGGTGTTAAACACGATAATTTCAAACAACCGAAAATAAATAAATGCATTAAATGAATGATAAATAGAATTATGCAATTTTGTAAACGCACTTTCAAAAATGCAAGTTTCCACCCCAATGAGAATTTTTTTGATTTTTGGGTTTTGCTTAGGCTTAGGAAAAAATAAAGTTTTTACTCTTCAGTTTAAAAAGCATCATTAAATACAAATTTACCATAATACAATTTTGCTTGATTTTTAGGTTTTGCTTAGGCTTAGGTACTCAGTTTTTTGAATAAAGAATTTAATGCTATATTTTTATTAATTATAGTGTTAATTGACTAAAAAATAAAATAGTGTTTGTTGCAAACGTATTTTTTGATTCTGTTGGGACTTTCCACAAACTGTTGGGAGATTCCACAGTTGGGAGATTCACCCTTTTTGTTGGGAGATTGCTCGGAACCGAAAAATGCACTAGTTAACAAGTTAACTAGTAACTAGTAAGTTAACTAGCACAAGTATCATGATAATATTTAGATGAGGGACCATCAATAGCATATAGTTTTGTGCAAATTTGTAGTGAACGTTGTAGTAGTGCACTTTTACCAAAATTTCAAAATTCACAATGCTTACTATTTTTTGAGAACTTTTTATTGACTCAAACTTCTTGGTAATTTTCATAATCGCTGTCCTTGATAATACGTCAATTCTGTCAATTGGTTTGCCCCCTGTATTTATTTTACGAATTATAGCCCCATCCGCATCTGAAATAAACAATTAAAATATATTATAAATAAAACTATACAAAAATTCAAAAAAAAAAACACTTTCAGAATAATCATAAATTATCTACTGCTTAAATCTATAATAATATTTAAGTTTTCTTTGTTTAGTGATTCCACTATAGTCAAAACCTTCCCATTTAAAAGGAAATTAGTGCTAAAGACCTTCACAGAGTTATGACCTTATGAAATCATTTTTATTCAATAAGGGCTTGGGAAAAAATGGAGATCATTCATCCGTTGAAGATCCAATTTTTTCCCTAGTGCTAATTGGCTATAAGTGATTCTAACAGCTCCTCCCAAAACCATTCCCACAGAGCAAAACATATATGACGTGATCACGAATACTATGACATTTTGAGGTCCTTAAAATCGTGACGTGCGCGGGCGCACTGAAATAGAGATCTCTGGCGACATGATCTCCAATGAAATAAAAAATTTAATTTTTAATTTCTATACAATTTTTATTAATGTTCAGTCAAGTTTCGTAGTAGTTTTCGTATTACGTAATGCGTATCATTTCAATCAGCAGGTATCTATGTCTGTTTATGTTATAAATTTGAGTGTTTTCCATAAATTTGATTGTTTTTGAATATCATGAGTAGTGATGTTCCCTGGAGCTCCGAGCTCCGGAGCGGAACTCCACTTTTAGGAGCTCCAATGAATTCATCGGAGCTCCGGAGTTCCAGAGCTATCCCCGGAGCTCCGCCTTATTTTATACTAATGCTCATACTAATACTAATTTTATAATAAAAATAGTCCTACAAATACAAATGGAGTAGTGTAAAATGTATTTCAATAGTAAATAAGCCTCAAATTGCTTATTTAAGGGGCGGGACTCCGGAGCTCCCTCCGCTTTAAATGGCGGGAGCTCTGGAGCATGGTACGGGAGGGTAAGAACATCACTATATTTATGAGTAAGCGCGCCTTTTTTACTTTATAAACAATTGCGCTGATTGGGTTTTCTGGTATATTGGCCCAAACCGACGATATCTGCTAAAAAAAAAAACGCGCCGAAAAAATATGATGCGAGAAACGTTCAAGATTTTCCTGGGTTCGAATAATACGAATATCAGATATTTTTTAATTTGTTTACCTTTCATGTTGGACATTTTTTCCAAAAGCTTTATTTTCGTTTATAAAATATAATTCAGAAATAAGAATTAGTATAAAAGCAAAGTTTTTAAGCCGACCGCACGCTATAAAACAAATGGTAAAAATAATTTTCAATATTTTTTGTGGCGCGGAAGAACCACGGAAGAACGGGACCAATAGCGCCGCGACCCGTGCAGCAACCATAATAAAAAAATCCGGCTGACTGTGTGATTCATCTTACTTACTACAACGGGCATTTCAGAAAATTTATTCATTATAATGGTAAAATTAAGCTAATAAAATATATATGATGTAGTTTAAAAAACCAATGTAGTTTAATAAACAAACAAATTATATCTTTGATGTTAAAATTAATGCAATACCACGCAATCAAAATGGCCGACTTTGAGAATAAACATTGTTTTTGTAAGTTTTTTTTTTTTATTTTTAATGAAATTGTTTGCGTATTTGCTAAAAAATTTTTTTTCGGATCGGCGCTTAAAAAACGCCAGACTGCAAATGATAGTTGGAATTAAAATTGGTTTAATATTGCACAAGTTACGAATGTGTAAAAGTCAAATATAAATTGTAAAATGTTTTTACAGCGTTTTTATTACTTTTTAATGAAACTTGTTGCAGATTTTTTTTAAATTTATCTTTAAGGTTTTTAAGGTTATCAGCGCTCCAAAAAGCGAGACTATTTTTTTAAAATTTTTTCTTTGTGGTTTGTTTAGTGTTCGCTTAGGAATTCAAGACTATTCTCTGTTTTTTTAGCGATACTGGGGAAATTGTGACAAGCAATATCTCGCGTTAATGTCCTTGAACTATTAGCTACCTCCTGAAAAAAAAATTTGTTTAAAAATTTGGGGGGTTAGCCTCAAAATCTCACAAATTTAGGGGCAATTTTTTTCAGCAAAATTTCTAACTTTTTACCATATGAATACTTACGTCTGAAAATTTCTGTGCAGATTAGATTGCCCATACTTTCTTGAGCTCAAAAATATATAATTTATTAGAGGTAACCTACTTGGGTCGGGCACCCCGAGAGGTTAAAGGGGTCAATTTTACGATTTTTGCTAAAATTCTTTGTATGGGGGGGGTAGCAAATGCAATTTTTGGCATAATGCTCAAAAACTCTTTGAGCCGCAGGTTTGAGACCCAGGGGATTTATGCGGAATTTTATGTTATATTTGTTGGTAACAGTCAAAAAAATTTATGCCCTAAGGCAATGCAATAGGTGACCTCTAGAAATGTAACTTTTGACACGGCCCTCTAAACAGGCAGTATTTTATCATTTTAAAGCCCTCGGCGTGGGGACTTAAAAAATATATAAATATTTGCTCTAAATGGTCGGGTAACCAAAATAAGACCCTTTTGTACCCCCAAAATTAGTAAAAGGTGATTTTCTTGTTTTTATTATTTATAAGCCGTGTTTATATTCGTTTGAAAGCTCTATGCGTGCTGATTGCAAAAATATTAAATTTAGGTTAAAATTTTTTATGGTTACCCGGTTACATACCCCAAAAATTAAAAAATGGTAATTTTGTCATTTTTTTTTAATTTTGAATGACGTGTTTATACTTATATGAAAGCTCTCAACGCACTGATTTAAAAAATACATAGTTCATTAAATTTTGTTCAGTGGTTACCCAATTTCGCGCCCATTAATGTACCCCCTAAAATTCTCAAGAGGTGATTATAATTAATACCGTCATGTAGGGATCGACCGGGGCCCCGGCCCCGGCCCCGGCTTGCCCCGGCACTTTTTTTCCACCCCGGCCCCGGCCCCGGCAAACGCAATTGTCTTTACCCTGGCCCCGGCCCCGGCAATTTAGCTGTCAAATGAGCCGGGGCAAACCGGGGTAAGGACCCCCTAAGAATGCAAATTTTAAAGCGCTTCTAAACATTTTTGACAGTGAAATATTATACAAGATTTTATCTACAGAGCTAATTTAATTGTTTTAATATTAGGATATTTATTGTTTATAATGCTATATTAAGATTTTCTAAAGCCTCTTTATTTTATTAAGATTCCTTATTTTAATCACGAATCCTTATTCTGAAAAATTTAAAGATATCTTGAGTATTAAAAGCCGTTTGTAGATTTTATTTACAAGATGAGAGTTTGACAGTAAATATCTATGGTTGAATTATATCTGGCTGACCTCTAGTAAGTTTGTATAAGAGACGTAAACGGATCAATTAAAATTGTGCGGTTATAAAATTTTAAATAAACGAATTGGAACGCATAATTTTTTTTAATTCCTGCTTTTCAAAAAATATACATAAATTAGTCAACTTTCACGCTTTAAAAAATTGTATTTTTGTTCCAAATTGTGTAATTTGATAAATAATTGTTAAAATAAGGTATTTAATCTTAAATATAAAACCGTTTTTACTGAAAGTTTTAAATGATTTTAATGTTAAATAATCGATTCAATACTGCAAATCATCGAGGTCAGCTAGGTTTTATTTGCCTCCATAATCACACGACGTATTTTGCATATATTGGAGTTATTTTAATATCATTGCTAATATCAAAAATATATAAAACAAGAGAATTTTCGGCTAGACAGGGAATTTTTTACCTAAATTTTACAAGAAATGTTGCACTTGTGACTTTTCACGCGCAAGCTGTTTTCTGTGCACTCAATAAAACTTTTCTCGCACAGCGAGAAAAGTACACCAAACAAATATTTCGTACACCAAAAAACTCGTTTTTTCTAAGACTATTTTACTAAATCGCTTTGTGCAAAAAATTAGCAGAAAATGATGATTAAATTCGATTATTTAAATTCGATCATGGGTGAGTTGATTAGAACGGTTTATTGTACAACTGGACATAGGGTAGAGCATTTAATTTCGGCACTTTTTTGTTTTTCCGATGTAACTTTTCACTGTATGGCCCAAATTTCATGTTTGATAGCTCATTTTGAAGCTTTCACGATACTGCGTTGCGTCACAAAAGTTTCACTGTACGAAAGTAGTTTTTTTACTTAATTAAATCAGTTTTTAAAAAAAATGGAAAATTGCCGAAATTAAATGTGTGCATTTAATTTCGGCACTTTACAAACAATTGATTGTTTCTCAGTCAAAAAATCATCATCATTTTCAAAAATTTAAAAGCCTATCATTGTCTCCAGACAGTTTTCTTTAATTTAAGCTTCTACTTGTTGTTTAACGTGTAACTGGCAAAAAGTTACAGCTAAAATGCCAAATGGTATCAAAATAAGCAAAATTTGGGAAAAAGGTGCATTTAATTTCGGCACTTTTTAAAAGGACCCTCTTAATCGAGTTTAAGTGCAGTGCTATGACCCCTACACATTTCAACGTTGTCTTTTAACTATTTACAATTACAATTTAACACCCGACCACTTAATTCAACCCGTTTTTACCTACAGCAATATGTGTGCCGAAATTACACTATTTTATTTTATAACGATTGCTCACCACAGACGCAGCGTAGAACCACGGGGACTAAAAATTCGGAAAATAGACTAAATTTTACCAGGACAGTTTAATTTTTAAACCAATTTATTGCGTAATCATGAAATTCCCATGTTCTAAAAACGAGTATCAATTTTATTTTTTATAAATCACACAATTTCACATGAAAATATCATAACATAACAAATAAAAAGCTCACGACAGTCATCTACATATAATTAGGTCTCATTTGAGCTATCAAACGTCGTATTCCGTCCAGGATTACCAAAGATATAGTCCAAAATCAAAAATGCCCAATTTGGAAAAGTGCCGAAATTAAATGCACTACCCTATTTGCTTGGATTATATATTCTTGCGTTTATTTTTAGGTGAATATTGAAAATTGTTTTTAAATTTTGTTACGTTAAAAAAATTCAAGCTGATGTCTAGTCTTTATTTTAGAATTTTTAAGTTTATTGTAAATCTACACAGCAATACGTAACTGAACGAAGAACATAA
>JASAMX010034572.1:0-32626 GCA_030248175.1 Microlaimidae sp. YZB2_3
TTTTTTTACATTTTATTACAGCTTTGTTGATTTTATTAATTCTTTTGGTGATTATAAGCTTTAATCTTCTGTTTTTATGCTTTTAACTTTTATTTATGATCCTAACTTATGCTTTTTATCGCAACCTGACGACTCTTTGTATCACAAATATATCACACATGTATTTATTCTGTCTTTTAGAATCTTTAGATGCTTCCTACTTACTTGATTAATTCAGTTTGGATGGCAGTTTGTTTTGTTAAATATGTCACTTGACTTGTACTTACTATAATTTATCTAACTAGGTATTCTTTTACTCTTTTCTTATATTCTTTTTTTACTCTCATCCTCTTGGTTAAACCTCGAATACTACCCATCAATATGCAAAATTGTTTTTCCTGGCTTTGCTTTATGATAATTAGTGTTTATAATCTGTGTTTCATTATTCTTGCTGTGCTATTCTATCCGTTCCTTGGTGTTCGTGCGCTTATGGTTTTTGTCTTTAAAGGTTGTTAAATACATACATAAATTTTAAATGAAGTCAAAGGCAAAAGAGAAAGATCAGCGCAGTGGAAATGGTTTGGAAACATTTAAGGTAAAGTCTGAGGATGAGACAAAAGCCATTTGTCAATTGTGTCTGCCAAGTCCACAGAATACAAAAGAGGGAATGATCCAAAATCTTATAGTACCTACCAGTCCATTATGGCGTCATCTGCAAACTTCCCATCCCATCCTAGCGGAATACAAGAGTCTGCAAGAATTTAAGAAATTGAAGGAAAGAGGAAAAGAAAGTGAAAGCTACAGAGAAGGAAAGTCTGTACATTTTGGAAGATTTGGAAGGAACCTGCAACTAAAAAGCAAATAAAAATATCTGATATCTTTCAGAGGCAGACTCCATTTCTAAGAAAACAGGACGTCTTCCCAGAAAGAATTTGCAAGTGAGAGATCGCTTAAAGTTGCCCAATTGATTTAAGAAGGTGACAGAGCATCCTTAAAGCCAGAGAATGTGGAAAAGCTAGTATTTTTGAAAAAAAACTAAAATCTCTGAAATTACAAAGTTTGAATATTATTAATTTGTTTTTTAAAAGTACTGAATATGCTTTTATTGGCTTCTGTTACATTGATTATTATTATTAGCGTTTTGTTGTTTCATTATTGCTATTTTGTTTTGTTGGCATATTCTACTGTTTCCATTATTCTGCCTTGATTTTAGTAAATTTTTAATTAGCTATTTTGGTTAAAGTTTTGTTTATAGAGTTGAAACCTCTTCAAAATGATATTATATTATAAATTATATTTACATATATGTATCAAATATATGCATATTAAAATATTACTATGATCCAGTCCGGGCTTTTTAAACGTCCGGTCCGCGTGGCTGTACCGAAAAATCCCAGTTCGGTCGGGCCCCTAGTAGAGGTGGGCACCTCTCCCCCCTTTTTGGTCCGGCGGAAGTAAAAACTTTAAAAGTAAAAGGTTCACAGGAAATAAATTTAAAAATTTTTCTCGCACTTCGCTCCGGTCAGCGCTTGATACTTATTTACCTTTTTTAGAGCTTTTTAAGTGATGTTTTTAATGAATATCAATACAAAATTTTACCGCTTTTTATTGTTTTTTTAACGTATTTTGAAAATTTGTAGTACAAGCACCTAACACCACCCCCTTTTCAACAAATTTGTATAGAGTAAAACACCCCCCTCTTTCTGAAATCCTGGCTACGCCCCTGCCTCCGCCTCTTGTTAAATTAAAGCAAACAAGAACCTTTGGTTGTGCAGGTGCACAGCTACAACATAAACATGACACTAGTAGAATAATAATGTATAGTCTGTACAAAAATGATGCAGACCGGCGACAAAACTCGAACTTTAAAATGTTATATATCCATAACGGAGGTTGAGGTTAGAATATATGCGGGTCATATATGGGAGCATAGCTCAGACTATTGGCTATCTTTTGAAAAGGTTAGAAAAAATGTTTTTTAATGACGTCATCACTACAGCCGATGCGGTGAAAAAAACCTGGTTCCAAAAAAAACAAAACTTTTTTATTTGTACGAGATAAGAAAAGACGCTTGGTATGCTGTTAAAACATACTTTTCTGAGTTTTTTTCTAAAAGTTTGAGCGAAATTGGCTCGCTCAAAATTTTTTTATAATGCGTTGAATGCGCGCGGTTTTCGGGAATTTTTCCCACGCTAATACACTGTTGGACACATAATGTTTGTTTTGCTTCCAGCTCAAAGTGTGTACGACATTGATCATATTGTTATATATTAAAACTCCGCCAATTTTTATTCCCTACTTTGAGCCTAAAACTTTTTTTGGGGGGCTAGGGGGACCCAACACGTGCCAAATTTTTTTCAAGATTTTTTTTTCCAAGCGATCAAAAATGTAAAATTTATCACATATGACGAATTTTGATATATCGTTTGTGTAATATTACTAATATTAAGCTTTCATTAAGCTGTCAAAAATGACGAATTTGAAATTTGGATCCAAGAGACCGTATGCTGGCAGCAGCAAACCATTAAATTAAAGAGTTTTACAGGAATAATAAACTTTAAAAGAATAGTTTTGAATTTTTTAAAATTATTTTGATTTTAAAATATTGAAAAATGGTCGAAATAACCCCATAAAAAAGCAACATAAATTTTCGTTAAAATTTGAAAATACTTCCTTACGGCATGCAAATTTTCAATATTACGTCATAATTGATGATTTTTATTGGCTTTTCCGCAATTAAAATGACGTAATTCAGACCAGATCGCGGATTCAAACGTTTTTACACGAAAAATAGCATTACTTTAAAAAGCTACATTGGAAAATTGGCAAAAGTTTAGAAGTACACATTATTAGAAATTTGTTTTTGTGTTGACAAACGGGGAAACATGTTTGCAAGTAAGAAAACACTCAAAAAAAAAGCATTTTTTAGCTGCGATATTTGGAAATATTGTAGTAGGATTTTAACTTTGAAAATATGTTTTCTAATAAAATAACCGGGAAATTCCAAAAAAATAAACTTTTAAGACTTATTTTTTTGGAAAAGTTTTTAATTTAATGTTTTGCTGCTGCCAGCATACGAGCTTGGAATCCTTCCAAATTCAAATTCGTCATTTTTGACAGCTTATTGTAAGCTTCATATTTTAGGTTTTTTTTACACAAACGATATATCAAAATTCGTCATATGTGATAAATTTAACAGTTGTAATTGTTTTGAAAAAAAATTTTGAAAAAAAATTTCGGCATTCGTGTTTGGCCTCCCCTAGCCCCCGGGGGGTCAACCCCCCCTCCAAAAAAATTTTTAAAGTCAAAAGTAAGGAATAAAAATTGCGGACATTTAATATATAACAATATGATCAATATCGTACACACTTCGAGCAGGAAGCAAAACAAACATTATGTTTCCGACAGTGTATTAGCGTGGCAAAAATTCGCGAAAACCGCGCGCATTCAACGCATTATAAAAAAATTTTGAGCGAGCCGATTTCGCTCAAACTTTTAGAAAAAACTTAGAAAAGTATGTTTTAACAGCATACCAAGCGTCTTTTCTTATCTCGTACAAATAAAAAGGTTTTGTTTTTTTTGGAACCAGGTTTTTTTCACCCCATCGGATGTAGTGATGACGTCGTCATCGAAAAACATTTTTTCCTAACCTTTTCAAAAGATAGCTAAGAGTCTGAGCTATGCTCCCATATATTTCCCGCATATATTCTAACCTCCGTTATGGATAAATAACAATTTAAAGTTCGAGTTTTGTCGCCAGTCTGCATCATTTTTGTATAGACTATAGTTGTTTTGGACTGTATACACTTAATATAATATACTAAGTAACAAACACTTACGTTAGTTTGAGGGAAGGCGCTTGGTATCGTCTAGAAATAAAAAAATTTTTAAACATTGAAAACAATAATAAGGACATTGCCACCGTCTCAACTTGTTCAAATCCAGAATCAATTATTCCATTAAAAACGAATGTCCCCACTGCGGTGGCAAACCTTCATGACTTCAAACACCTATTTATATGCCCCAGCATCCAACGGTACTTAAATTATAAGATCTCTGGGAAAGACCAGTGGATGCGGTCAGCTTCCTAAAAAAGATGTCACTTTGAAGCAATGGCTATGAACAACAACTCGACAACATAAACTGGTCTCCACTTCCAATTTTGCCTGTTTCTTTCGAGTGTCCGGAAGCTTTGTCTTCTCCACAATTCGTCTTTAAACATCTCATCTTCAAAGAATTTGTACGTCTTTTGGATGCGATTTTATAAACGCATTTTCAAAATAGCGAGTTTTGGGCCTGACAATAAAATTTTTGGTTGGTTAGGCTTCGCTTAGGCTTAGGAAAAAAAACAAGGCTTTTATTCTTTAATTAAAAAAGCACACTACTAAATTACTAAGATAATGTTTTTTTGCTTAATTAGTAGGTTTCGCTTAGGCTTAGGTTTGCAGTTTTTTTTTCAACAAACCACTAAATAAAAGTTTATAGTGGTAAAATTTACCTTGATTTTTAGGTTTTGCTTAGGCTTCAAGAAAAATTTTTTTTTCGATCCATTGTTTAAGTTGTAAAATACGAGAATTTTATTTCAAAAAAGTACATTTACAAAATCGCATCCAAAAGACAAGTTTTCCGAAGACGAGATGTTTAAAAGACAAGTTTCCGAAGACGAGTTGTAAAAGAGGCGATGTTGAAGACGAAACTGTAGAAGACAAAGTCCCGGGAACCGTTACTTTGGTTTGTAATTTTGGTATGACTACGCTGGACCCACCCATTCTTAATGCTTTTTCGGTAGTCTCCCTTGCAATTTGGTTACTTTGTTTTGTAATCTTGGTAACACCACGCTGGACCCATACATATGGGCACGGGGGGGGGGGGTTGGGGGGGGGGGGGTTAACCGCGCCAAACTAAGAAGTGGGGTTGTACCCCCACAACATAAAGTAAGGAGGAGAAAAGTTTAACCCCCCCCCAATTTTGGAAAAATGAAGAAAAAAAATGTCTTTAAAATGACTTCTAACTGCCTCCAAACTTAAAGTTTTGAGGTCAAAATGAATGTTTTAAGCAATAAAAAAAGCTTAAAAATGCAACAAAAAGGGCTTTTTGACCTAAAATTAGTTTTTTTAACCTATTTTTCCTTAGGAAATCGAAAAACGATATATGGGTAAAATGCCACTCTCAGAAAAAAAACGATATGGGTATTTTGCGTTTTTGGGATTTTAACCCCCCCCCCCCTAATTTGGGGTTTAACCCCCCCCCCCACTCCGGACTAACTTGCTCATGTATGGCTGGACCCCCCCTATTTTAGATTGTTAGTAAGATTAAATATTTATAGGTTAGGAGAAGTATATTTTAAAAACATTTTCTTGCAGTTTGCATTGCTCAGTCGTAATTCAATGTACTGATTGTTAGCTGTTTGTTAAAATGTTTTGGAATTGGAAATCGAAAATTTTAAGGTACCAAATTGTTTGTACATTTTTTTGTTTTATGGACTTAATGAATGTTTTAAGCAATAAAAAGCTCAAAAATGCAGTAAAAAGGGCTTTTTGACCTAAAATTAGCGTTTTTTACCTATTTTTTTCTTCAAAATAGAAAAACGATAATGGATAAAAGCCACCCTAGAAAAAAAAACGATATGGGTAAAAAAAATGCGTTTCTCGGATATTAACCCCCCTCCCAAATTCACGGTTTAATCCCCCCACTCGGGACCAACTTGCCTTGCCCAATGTATAGCCTAGACCCCCTACACCCTTCCCTGGCTATGCCCATACCTTGGATGCTTGTCACTGCTTATTAAGTGTATTAACTTAAATTAAAAACAAACGATCTTTACAAATTAGATTTAAAAATAATAATTATTGTTAGCAAGTTTTATTATTAAAAAAAATAACTTTAAGTTTGAGAGCTGAGACACAATAAAATTAAACAAAAAAATGCAAAAAGTTTAAACAATGAGGATCGATAAGATTTTTTTAACGTTAAAGAACAATTTTAAATTTCGAGCTTTTACGTTTGGTATAAAACAAGTTGTTTTTTGATGGTGGCAAAAACCAGCCATAAACCAGTATTATTCTTAACATAAAATTAGGTGATAAAAGTTTGAGAAGATTCAGAAAGTGCAAGAATGCCTACCCTATTAGGAGTGCGTATGGGCGCTAAAGCGTCCAAATCTGTCATTGGAAATTCTACGCCCTTGCTTTTTAAATCGTCGTAAACCTCACAGACACCTCTAAGTTCAGGTGAGCCACGAAAGGCATCCGCCATCGACTAAAAAGAATAAGAAATGTTTATTAAAATTTAATTATTTCCTGCAAAATTTTTTTTTATTGCAGTCGACATTACGAAACTACCTATTTTTGATACTCAACTCAAGATACACTGAAATCCATAAAAAATCTTCCAAAATACATCAAAAAATTATGTTACACCAATAAATAGACAAAAACCTTCGGCAATAGCAAAATAACCAGATAAGTTACGAGCGTTACTTTCATGATAAAAATAAAGACTTCTTTACCTGTATGAGGCTGAGTACTCGCTCCTGAACGACCTGCGGGGGATCATATCGGGGTCCAATGAGGCGGACCAGCTCATTCACGAACTCCTTCTGACATACGAGGCGGTGAAATCGGCTGTCGCAGTTCTTGACAGCCGTCTCTAGCACCGTCAGCGTGTACATTACACTTGTGTTGTTCTTGGACATCTGGTTCTGCAGCCGTTTCTTCACCGCCCGCACCGCATCCCGCGGACTAAATGTACAGTTTTCCTTTTTTGGGGGGCAAAAAGAGTTTGCACAGACAGGTGCAGGCATACACGAGCATAGGAGGGGAGGGGTTGGTGGGCCTCGAATTTCGGCCCCCCCCCTAAAAAAAAATCTAGGGGCCCCCCTCCTCCCAAAATTTTAAAATTTTGACACCCCACCCCCCTCTGGAATTCTGAATCGAACCCATCGCCCCCCCCCTTCCGAGACAAATTTTGGGTATGAATTTAGGTTAAAATTTAGTGTCACAAACACAGTTTTTTAAAAATAGTATTTTTGTACATTTTTTATACATAATAGCCTATTTTAGTATATGAAATTAAAAAACAAATAAATGATTTAATTTGAGTTGGTTCAGAAACCGGACCCCTCTCTGGATTTCAAACTGGTCTACTCCGGGTTGACCTCCCTAAAAAAGCTAGGGGGGTACGGACCTCCTCCTAGCTTTTAAAGGGCCATTTAACCGGGGTAGCCACCCCCTAGCTTGCCCGTCCATGCTCATGTATGCAGTGGCGTAGCCAGGATTTCATTTCGGGGGGCGGTCTGGGGGGAGAAAAAGTGCCACAAAAGCGGCGCGCAGCGCCGCCGCCTGCGCCGCGTAGCGGCACCAGCCGACGCGAAGCGTCGGCCGGGTGGTCTGGGGGGTGTCCCCCCAGCCAGTGGAGGCGAAATTTTTTTAAAATGTGCACTAAAAACTGCTTAAAAAATGTCCCCTGAACATACATTTTACTTTTGATAATGTAATTGCTTTAAAAAATTACTAATAAATCTTTTTTTATCGTTAACCCATATTATTTGACCTTAAAAACAGCTTTTTATTAAGAAACAAATGCATCAAGAAAATATTTTATTTTTAAAAACCTTTTATATTTTCAAATATTTGTGTTAATTATTTCCTGTTTGAGGATTTCTTACGCTTTGCAAGCAATGTTTCAAATTCTTCATGTAGCAAGAGCCTTATAACGCATATGCCCGCCCAGGCGCGCATATGCGCTTAAGCAAACAGAGGGAGGAGGCGGCCGGCTATAGCCAAAATGCAAAGCTCTTATTCGGGACTGCTTCCCTTCATGCCGATATTTATAACGCTTATTCGCGAGAAAGCCGGCATAACGGCTATTGCCTGCGTCTGAAAAATGACCTTTATTTCTGCCCCAGACTGTAGGAGCTAACAACGCGACAAAATATTGCTTAAAAAATAAAATGATTTAAACAACATTTTGTTTTGACCAAAGTCTTCTTCAGGTGCAAAGTACCAACAATTCTTTTCAATAAAATGACTGCTTATTATATTAATGAGTTAAAGAAATGCCAAATCTTTATAAATGCATTATGTGATTTAGGAACTTTTATTTACTATACAGTGAAGATCAATAATAATCAGTTAAATTTCCATAAATAAAAACTAGAACTGCAAGCAAAACACACTGACGGTGCTTACGCGCTAAAAACTAGAAGTTCATTAAATATTAAAACTTTAAGAAATATTTTTAGTACTAGATTTTTTATAGTAATAAACACAGTAATGGTGTTAACAGGTACTGATTACTTTTCCTGTAATCAGAATTTAATATCAAAACACAATAACGGTGCAAAGATATGTTGTTGACTACTATATTTTTACTCAGAAATAAATATAATGATAAACACACGGTGTTAACATGAACTGATTACTCTATCTGCTTATCCTATCTGTAATCAGAAACTAAAAACAAAACACACTAATGGTGCTTAAATATTCTGACTACTTTAATGGTAATCAAAAATTAAAAATACTGGTAGTGGTAAACACACAACCGAATGGTGTTTACAAATACTGGCTACTTTAACGGTATATAATCAGAAGGAAAAATCATGTATAGCACAGTATATATAAAATTAAACTGCTTTTAATTTTTAACAATGGATTCCACAATGCAAAGTAGGTGAAAAATCTGGACAAGACAGATGAGCTGACAACCATTGCTTTGTTTGTTTGGCACAATGAGTGTGTGGGAAAATGCAAACAAAGGAAATGATAATATGGTACAAAAATTTGCATAACTAACTAATATTTGCATTATTGTACAATTTATTGCTATAAGCTTACAAAGAGCATACAAATCAAAATTATGAGATGAGACAAATGCTTATTTGGCTTTTTTATAATATAAAGACAGAAGACTCATTGATTATTATTTTAACAAAAAGTTATTGTTAGTTAGTTTTGAAAAAAACGCATAAGGTTTAATTATGATCGCCCATCATATTTTTATTATTTTAAGAAAATAGTTGCTGATGAATCGCACCTCCTCCAAACAAGATTAAGTGACAAAATAGACTGATAAGAACTAAATAAGGGTTTATGAAGACCCATCAATATAGTAACAAAACATTTTTTTGCAAATAGGTAACTTAATTTCAAAAATAGAATTTGTATAGTTATAGTTTGTTTTGCGGGTTAAAAAAAATGAACAGAGCTTCGGGACTTTTAGAAACACCCAAGAGTTTAAAATAAAAAAATACAAAAAAGGACATTAAAACACTAAGAAAAGTTTTGTGCGATTCTTTGGTATAGATTGTTTCAAGCCGTATTTAAATACGTTGATGAATTATTGAGCAGGAACGCAAATAGGGCATACAAGCTTCCACTAAACAAATTCAAAACGGCATGGGCAAAATTAACGGTGAAAAACAGGTACCAGGGTTTTTTTGCGTCACTGAAGTGTCACTGACGCCTCAGATTTGGTATAACGGCTAAATATTTGATTTGGGAATCACTTTGCTGCCAGACTTTCAAGGTTCTTTAATGCATGTAAATTTTTTGTTTTACGCATTTTTATATGTATCTAATTTTACCAAAGTGAATTTTTAAGTTTAAAATACATAAAAGGAAAGTTTAGTAAAAAACAAATATTTTGGGTAGCTGACTTAAAAGCGGCCAGGCCTTAATTTTGGAGACCGAATGTTATTTTTTCCAATGCGTAAAATTAGGAATCTAACTGCGTATGGCTGTTTAAACACACTTTTACTGTAAATTGAAAAATTTTTAAGAATGCAGCAACTAAAAATTTTGCAAATTAAGCGTCTTTAAGGAGTCTAATACCCTTTTTGTCACGAAAAAACCCTGGATAGGTATCCTTCCCTGACTGAACAATCGTAAAAAAAGTGCACAAAAAGTATTGATTCTGTGCGCTGTCGGATTGAAAGCGAATACCGCGTGGGGAAGAAGTTTCGTTTACGATAATGAAATGAAATGTCTAAAAAAATCCGAAACAGCCGGAAAAACTTAAAAGCCACACTGCTAACAACAGTGACACCACAGCACCAGGCAGAAATGATTCTACTCCCAATTTCAAAACTCTAGAAAAAGAGAAAACATCCCTCCTTCCACGTTATATATAAACATTTAAATTGCATATTTGTTTAAATATGTTAACTCATATTGTGATTACTGATGATATTATTAATATGTTTTTATTCTAAAAATCCCTTTAAAAGTCTTAAAAATCGATTTTGCACTCCGCAAATCTTTTTCAGTGAATTTTTGAGCATAAAACATGTAATATCAAATTTTAGTTATTTGCATAATATAGTTAATGATATTTAATTGTGAAAATAAAACATGTGTTACAAATCTGCAGCCGCTGTGAGAAAAAATTCATATATTATCGCACGCTATCATATACAAAGCTATAAAATGTATATTGTATGTAAATTATGCTAATAAAACATGTTTTGTTAAAACAAGTAGCTTTAAACGTTTTGAAGATCTTTAAATCAAATACTCATAAAGTAAAGCAGAAAAAACCTTTATTGTGTTTTAAAATTTTTTATTCATTTTAATTCGTGCAGCGATTTCCTTAAAACTCAACTGCGTGAATTTTATAAAGTCTATCAATGTTAATGCAAACTTAATAAGTTTTTGCTCCTGTTTGTGAAATTCAGCCAGCTGGACGGGTTAATTTGCAGGTGGAAGCGCGCATATTTCTATGTGTGGGGTATTTCTTTTGTAAACAAATGAGCCAGTGAAAAGCTCTATAGTCCACTTGGGAAGATTTCTGATTTTTTCCTTTCTTGTGAATCTCTTCCCCATAACGCTTATTTGTCCATACGCTTATGCCCAACGCGTCTGAAAACTACCTGTATTTCTGCTCGGGACTGTATAAGCAAAAGTGTCATTGTTTAAAATTATTTTTAAAATAATAATAAATAAACAATATTTGAATTATTATCAAATTTTCTATATTTTATCATAATTTATATTTATTCTAATATTCAGTGGGTAATATTCAATATTATTAATATTAATAATAATATATCATAAATAAATAAAATAATATACATTTATATTAATATAAAATATTATATATAAATGTACTGTTTTTATTATGTCTGGTTAACCCTTAATGGTTCAGTAACTGTTTTATTTGTAAATATATCTTACATTTCGTCGTTACTATGGCAAAATGAGCCACAAAATAACCGTGACTGTGACTCATTCTTTAGTTCCTGTTTTAAAATTAAAACAGTCACAGTCACTGGTAAAGATATTTTATAAGAATTATGGCTCATTTTGCCATAGTAACGACAATTTGTTTTATTTATATTTACATTTCATAATATGAAATTGTGCTCCCAGCTGCTGGTGTCATTGGATTTGCCAAAATCCAACACCACCCGCTAATTTTAATTGATGTATGCTATTTTTATTCGTTGACCATGTATTGATGTATAGACTTAGGGTTTCTTGATAAGGGAAAGTGTGACTTATCAGCAAAGTTTTGCTTCACAAATAGTTCTAAAGCAATGAATCGTTGTTCGCATTTATAAATCTAACAAAATAAAGCAAAAAAATTATAATAATTGACATTGACATGAAAAAAATCCGGCATTTACCGGATCTGAAAAATATAGCTGGATCCAATCCAAAATGGCCAGATCTACCGCATCGCCAGATCGGATGGGATATGCGGTACAACCCTAAGCATAGCATCCTAAAAAGGTCTTATGTTGAAAAATTTGATATATTTTTGAGGATAAACAAGCTGATATATAAACTGGCTAAACAATAATATATTTGACATAAACTAAAAACATAAGTGAGAAGCGCGGAGATAGAGGTGTTTAACCTGGACGACTTTTTCTATCAGATAAGAGGTAGGGTAACAACTCTTTCTATCAGATAAAAAAACCTGGAACAACTCTTCCTTCAATAATATAAAAACGCTAAAAATATATTTGGTCTAACTATAACCCAGATCTGACAACCAACAAGCCTGCCAGCAAAACTTTTAGCGGAACAAAGCAAAAAAAATTTAAATTCTATTTTCGCTAGCGCAACAATGGCTATAAGATTTTTTAATGCGCCTTTGTAAACTTAATAGAACCCACTTATGTTCGTAAGTAAATCTACCTTGACGTACCTGTAGTAGAAGGAAATTGCAAAACAACAGAAATAGCGTTATCATTTTCGCCAGATCGAAGTGCCAGACTCTTTTCTGTAAGCTGACAACAAATCAAATTGATAAAAGGCAAGCGAGAAAGTTCTTTTCTGTCATTACCTAAATAAAGAAAACATAAATACATAATGTCTGTACTGTATTATGCAGCTATATTGAAGAGGTTAATTAATTAATTGTTTCTTAGTATCCTGGCTTGCTCGTGGTTGGAAATGCAATATGAAGCAAAACAACATTTTTCAGTGCTTTGTCTTCAAATTAAGACCATATCAAAACCAGACGCCATCTGGCACCTTTTTACCAAGCTCTAATCTGAAACCCGCGCTCTGGCTGAAGCTTCAAATACTGTGCGCGGGGGACGTTGAAACCAACCCTGGTCCCAGGGTCACAGTAACATTACCCCCTGTTTTATATCTACTCTATGTTGTTTCCCTATGTTTATTTTATTTAATTTACATATTTTATTATAAACAATAAATTTATAAGTGAAAATTATATCATCCACAACCACAAGAAACACGTGTGTTTTTTTTTAAGCCAGCCCTTTAAACCAGGTTTAAAACACAACTCATGCCAATGGCATGCCAAGAATTTTATTTTTGGGGGAGGGGCGGTCTTTGAGGGGAAATACCACACCTAAAGGAAGTTCCGTAGGGTGGCCGCCCCTTAAAAATAGGGATCTGTAGGCAAGAGCCTCCCAGCGGAGTCAAGGGGCAGGGAGAGGGTTATACCTTCCCCCAAAATCCCGATTACTGGCGACCACCCCCTTCCCTAAAATTTGGAGGTACCTCGGACATCCCTTCTCCTAAAAGTAGGGGTCCTAGTACTAAAACGCTAAAAAAGTAGTATTTGAGGAGGTATACCTAACCCAAAAAAATTTTGGGACACCCTCCTCCTCCTCCTCCCAAATTTCAAAGGTCGAGTATACCCTCCACAATATCCCGGAGGCTACCCACCTATGGGCAAAGCCTCTGGTCAGGGGGTCTGGAGAAGTAAAATTCCCTCCGGCGGAGAAAATTATCATTTTAAGGTGCTAAAACATACAAGAAATTTTAATTTTCCAGAAAATATTTATTACAAAATTTAAGGTATTTTTTTCATTTAAATTTAAAACATGTGTTTGAAACGTTAACAAAACTTTAATAATATTTATAGTAGGTCTATTTAACACATATGCCTTTAATGTTGAGCAGCATAGCCGATTTTAAATTGAGAAACAAATAATTTATCAATGTAATGTTATCGGTAACCAAAAATTTGGTTGGTTTTCTGACAATTTATATGTTTTTGAATTACATCAGGAAAGTTTCTGTATTGTTATTAAAGAAAAAAATTTTCTCTCCCAAGATTCAAAAAACAGAGGTTTGAGAAAAATTTGACATTGCCGGATTTCAGGAAGGAGGGGGGCAGCTCCCCCCCTCCCTAGGCCACTTTTGACGCGCCACTGACTCGTGCTATTTTTTATGACTTTAGCGTGGTGAATTTTAAAACAGACCACCGCTTCAGTTGTGTACCTAGGATTCAAACTTTTTGTCTTTGATTTTGATAATTTTTTGTAAAAACCTTACCCCTGCCCCCAATAGCCCATAAATTTTTTTCAACAAAATATCTCAAGTGGTTCAGGAGTTATGACTAGGGCCCGACCAGATCAGATTAAAAGTCGATCTGACTGGATCGACTTTTGATCAGATTTGGTTACCGTATCAGATCTGGTTACCGGATCGGATCTGGTGACTCTGAGTTTAATTATATTCATAATTTATTTTTGTGTGAAATAGCCCTAACTAATTAATAATAGTGTTATTTTAACATAAAATAAACCACCAAATACTTAAATTAATTAACATAACAAAATATTTTGTTAAAATATTAATAGGCCTTCACAAACCCTTCTCATCTGCGACTCATACTCATCAGCACATAGGCAGCATTATATCAGCACTCCTGCCCCAGTATGTTCCTCTGCTTTTGAGCCATTTGCGTAACAGCACATAGCAGACTAAGGTTGAATGGCATCTTTGTTAGGTGTCCCCAATTATGTATGTTGGTGTACGTTCAGTTAGTACTGGGAATTTGGAGCCATGAGAAATTTTTGGGAACTTGAAGGCACGAGCAATGGGAACTTGGAGCTTTTAAGAAAAAAAATGGCTTGGGGTTAAATTTAGGTTCCGCTTAGGCTTAGATAAACGTTTTAGCGATTTTTACTTTCGGCTCCAAGTTCCCTACTTACGGCTCCAAGTTCCCCACTTACGGCTCCAAGTTCCCTATTTTTGGCTCCAAGTTCCCAAGGCTCCATCGACCCTAAATCAACATTTTTGCCTACACTTCGTATTTTTCGCGAAAAAAATCGCAATTTTTTATTCAATTACACATGACTGGGGCCTATTTCATAAAGATCTTTGTAATTGTAAATTAATAAACGCATTTAATTTCTTTTTATTATATTAATTAAAAAATACGTACATAACTGGGGGATTTATATGGGAATTTATAAATTTGTAACTTTTTAGCTTCTAAACGCAATTTTATTAATATACTTTTTGATTAAAAATACAAAAGAAAAATATGCGGTTTTTAATTTACAGCTGTAAATTAATTACAAGCAATATTTATGAAATAGGCCTCTGGTCGAGATCGAGTAAAATAAAAAACTTAGGTTTTACTAGCTAAGCTTTTTATTTGTTAATTAATCAAAACCATATGTTTTTATATCATTGAATTGCAAATTTTTGTCCAAATTTAATGTTAGAATAACCAATAAATTTGAGATCGTCATCAAAATACTTTATTTTGTTTAAAATGCTCCAGGATTTTATTGATGTGATTTCCCAATAAAATTTTAAACTCAAAATTTTTGATTTGTAATATACAAATTATGACTTTACTTTGGATAAAACACTTCTTATGCAAAAGAATTCAATAAAAATTGCTACTTTAAGAATTTTTATTCGGAGAAAGTTTGATTTGTGATCAGTTCCAGTTAATTAAAGATGCATTGTTAGGTTAATCGGTTAAAAATTGTCGGTAAATTTACATTAAAAAAACAGCTTTATATCATATTTTTAACTCTTAATTTAACATTAAAACTGATAATCGTTACCTGTTAATAAATATCAGTATATGCGTTAATTTTTAATGAATATTATTTAATCCGTTCTAGTGATCGTTTTTCTCGTTTACTACAATAAACATTCCCTCTACGGTGATATAGTCAAAAATATGTAACATAATAATAAAGGAAAAATATGTGACTTTATATATTTCTCAGACACATTGACTGCTCTTAATATGGCACGCCGTAATAGGAGCGCGCTTTTATTAGGGCACTCGGATGTGCTAATTAGAGTTCTGTTTCAGTAGGGGGCTCTTATTGGGGTGTGTGATAGCTCATATGAGGGCGCGCCCTTATATGAGCGCGCTATAATTAGGGCACGTCCTTATTAGAGCATTTATCAATTTTCAAAAAAAAAGATTATTTTAAGTCCTAGTTTTATGCGACTGTTATCGTTGCTGCGATGGTTCAGTGGTAGCAATGGCTCAGTGGCTCAGTGGTAGGGGTGGGGGAGGTAAAAGCGAAGGTAAATCCATTATGAACCCTGCTTTTTCCTACCTCCTTTCTTGGGGTATGCCAAAAGTGGATTCTGCCGTCCTGGCTGCCTTGAATTCAATGTAAACTAGCCTTAAAAATGCTCTAAGAATAGAGCAGGAAAAAGAGGCGATTTTTCCGCGGGCGTATGTTTAGACAGAAAAGATGTGGACTAGTCTGAGATGGACATTATGTGGACTATAGGAAATTTGCATTTGGTTTGGAGATTTAGGGTCGATGAAGCCTTGGGAACTTGGGGCTGGAACTTGGAGCCAAAAATAGGGAACTTGGAGCCGTAAGTAGGGAACTTGGAGCCGTAAGTAGGGAACTTGGAGCCAAAATAAAAATCGCTAAAACGTTTATCTAAGCCTAAGCGAAACCCAAATCTAACCCCAAACCAATTTTTTCTTAGAAGCTCTAAGTTCCCATTGCTCGTGGCTCCAAGTTCCCAAAATTTTCTCATGGCACCAAGTTCCCTGCTTGTGGCTCTAAAGACCCCGTACCGATTTGGGCAGCTGCTCATTGAATAAAATTTCTACCATATGATAATGATTTGTTTATACATTGATCTAATCGTAAAGCACTGTTGCATTTTTTTCAGTCTGATGAAATGTCGAAAAGATCATACTCAAAGCAATCTTTGACAAGCGCGAAATCGCCACTTTTTCAATTACCAATTGAAAAAGGGGGAGTATATAGACCCCCCCCGGGGGAGTATATAGACCCCACGGGGGAGTATATAGACCCCCCGGGGGAGTATATAGACCCCCCGGGGGAGTATATAGACCCCCCGGGGGAGTATATAGACCCCCCCGGGGGGTTTATTTATGGCAAACCGATGCACGGATGGGTGCGATTTTTTGTATTGAGTGGTACATTCTTCTCTTATATATTCTTGGTAATATTAACTCTGGTTCTGTTAAATTGGGAAAAACTGTTTTAAAATGCCTTTTTTCAGCAAAGCATATCTCGGCGTCGAATAGTCCACCAAAAATGTTAAGGATACTGAACTGACCGGAAAAAATTACCCTTTCTCCCAACATATAGTTTGCTTCTGTCCGTCACGTGCGGCACGAGTTATACACAAAAACCGACAGGGTATCCCAAATGTATCGTTTCACCTTAATAGTTTTTTGTTATTTTAGGTATTCATCCATTGCAAAATTATGAAAATTTGTTTACAAACCGATTTTAACAAACTATATATAAAAATAGAGAACTCAACGAGTTAGAAACATTGGCGTTGTTTATTTAAAAATCGTATAGAGATCTACTGAGAAATTAGGCTCCAAAGTTAATAAAATTTTCTCAAAAAACTCTTCAAAATGTCGGGTTTTCTCGGATTATTATTATACGATTTTGCTGAAAACAACAGGAAAGTTTTATCTACTCGTTTTCTAATTACGTACAAAAAATTTTTAAAATCGACTCGCAAAAAAAAATTTTATATGTCATTTTGTGAAAAAAAACCTGCGATTCGTCGGAATCCCCTTTGTGGACCATTCCCACAGCTTATTTTTAATTTTCATGTTTCATCAAAATATAAAAAATGATGTTCAGGACATGAAGATTAATACAGTATGTAGTTTATAACAATTGGTTACAGCTGTAATGAATAGTGACTGTACAAAAGTTGTGCGGGTTTTTCTGTAGTGTTCCACCTTAAAGCTAAATCAGAAAATTTCGCTCCGGCGGCTGGAGGGACACTCTCCAGACGCACCGGCGTACGCTTCGCGTCCGCCTGGCGCCAGTTCGCGCTGCATTTATATTCCGTTTTCAGGTTTCTAGAGTCTAGCCCCCTCCTTTCAAAAATCCTGGCACAAGCTCTGGTTCTGTGTTCCCTTATATTTTTTCTTTAAAATTGAGACTGTTTGCATTTTATTTAATACACAGTAAATCTTATCATAAAAAAGCAATTATAAGGTAAGTATTTATTCATTTTCACAAAGCTAACACTAACGAAGTGGTTTTAAATTTTTCATTTTTATTTAACTCATATTTCAACAGGATTAACATTTAAAAATTTTTAGGTTAAAGTTAAAATCCTTCAGGCTGAAATTCAGGGCGTAACCGCTCGCCGTCAGGAATAAATAAACAATGAACGCTTGAGAATAAAAATAATAAAAAACGTTTTCAGAGATGATGTAACCAATTATTATTAAGTTGCGTCAGGTGTTTCTCTCCACGTGATATTTTCTTCAAGAACGAGTGGTTACTTTACTGCCTAGTCATTTTCACCCTGATAGAATTCATCTTTAGTTTTCTATGGTTATGGTGTACGAAATGCGATAATTATAATTTCCAAGACACAATAACAAAATAAACGACTATTTTTTGGTGGGCTACTCGTGTTAAATTAAAAGAAAAATAATAAAACAAAAAATAAGATTGACAATTTTTTGTAAAGAAAAAAATAAAAAAGTCTACCGTCCGCAGAATTTGAATCCCTCACATGCTTAGTGGTAGGCCAAATCAGTACCACTGAGCCATCGCAGCTACGATAACAGTCGCATAAAAAAGACTTATAAATAAATAATCTTATTTTGAAAATCGATAAGTGCTCTATTAAAAGCGCGCTTTTATTAGGGCCATATGGCCCTAATAAGGGCGCGCCCAATTAGAGCGCGCTCTTATTAGGGCGCGCTTTAATAAAAGCGCGCCCTTATTAGGGCCATATAGCCTTAATAAGGGCGCGCCCAATTAGAGCGCGCTCTTATTAGGGCGCGCCCTAATAAGAGCAGTCAATGTCTCTGAGAAATATATGAAGTCACATATTTTTCCTTTATAATTATGTTATATAATTATTTTTGGTATAGTATCTTTGTCTAACAATTCTGTAGTGTAAACTCAACCGTGGTTAACATTACCTGCTACCACTTAAAAGGCTGAAAACAATAGTTATTGCTGAATTCTTGGCACGAACCATACACATGCAGTATAAATCAAGCGCGCGTATTCTTAAGTGCCCAAGCACATTGTGCAAGCAAATTAAAATAATAAAAGCTGTAGTGCGCATGTACATACGGTAGCAAATTATTCAAAATCACATGCTGATGTTAAAATAATCTAAGCTAAAATTTTATCATCTATTATAACACCCGCTTATTAGTGATTATAATTCTTTTGTTTTGTCCAGTAGTGCTCTGTGCCACCCAGATTGTTTATTTTGTAGCATTGCTTTAAGCAATAGTTATTGGCATGGCACGCAATTTAGATAACAATAAAATTTAAAAAAAACGGAACCAAAAGACCTCACAATTGATGCAATATGTTTAAAATTCTAGCTATTGTTTTACAACAGCAGCCACAAGGAATTGACTTTATGGAAATGTTATTTTCACCTAATGGAATCATTACAAAAATTTTAAATGGAATGACTCCTCCTCCAGTAACGACACAGCCTCCAAAAGAAAATCGAGCAACTTTACAACAACCTGGTAATAATAAATACTTTGTTTAAATCTTGGGTTCTATCGCATTAGATTTTTCAACGTTTAAAAAATTAAAATATTTAATAAATCATGGAATCGATAGCGAGAGTAATTTCAATAATGTTTTAAGCGCAAAAAATCGATTCATGTTTACATTATAGTTATTGTGACCGACCAGAACTACTGATGTACACTTTCATACCCAATAGCCTGGGCAAAATTATAATAATTTTAATAATTATATATTAGTTTTATTCGGCGTAAAACAGTGTACACAAGAATACTTGAGTGCTAATCTTGCAACCTAATGCCAAAGTTAACATCGGCATCAAAATAATTTATTATAATCGCAACATAGATTGTTTTAGTTAAGAATCTGGACTTCTAGCGCCTCCGATCAAAAAGTAAAATATACATATAAAAATTTCTGTACCATAATTCCTCTAGACCTTATTTTGGAGTTATTTTAGGGAATTAAATTTTATGAAGAAGTTATGAACGTATTTACACCAAAAAATCAACTTTTTGGTATGTACAATTGATACTGTTAACACAAAAGATTTGTAAAACAACAAATCAAATAAAAACCATGTTTTGACATATTGCTTCAAGTCTTAAGTTAAAATTTTGAAAAGACTACAGGTATTACTAAAAACATAAGAAAACAAAATTTTTTGGCTTCAGATGCAGATTTTGAATTATTTAATTTAGTATTGAATTTTTTTCCGAAGCCTAAACGAAACTTAAAAATCAAGCTTAATTGTAATTTCTATTAACATAGGTCGTTTTTGCTGATGCTGATTTTTTACATTTGAGATTTGAGGAATTTAAACTGTTATCTTAAAAAATCAGTAGCCCCTATGCAAAAAGTAAAAGTATATTTTGTAACCACTAGACAAAATAATAATAACTTGATTATAGATCTAACAAAATATTTGGTTGATAAGCATGCAAATTATACATGCAAAAAAGGTTATTTTTTGGGTTTAAATGGGTTTATAACTAACTCCTTACGGAAAATAAATCTCAAAATGAGATCTCTATGCCCAATTTAAATTTCGGTAAGTAAGCGTATGGAACTTGTATATACCATTGTGTAATTTTATATTTTTGATACCTGTGACTTATCTTGAAACTTATTTTTCATAAACCACTAAGGTAAAATATCTTCTTATAAATTAAGCTAGAACAATGTCATAAAAAATAAAAAACAAAACAAAGTGAAATAGAATAAACAGCAATTTTTTTAGTAAATAATCCAAATCCAGATCCAGATGCATTGAATCTTCAGCGTTTTACGGAAAACGTGTTTGGTTTTTTGAGAAAAAGGAAGTACGGAGATGTGCCGAGAAATCAACTGCCATCTTTTGGTCTTTGCGATAGAAGCACGTGCGCAAGTGTCTATAATTTTATTGAAAATTTTCGACGTAGCAGTTTCTTTAGCAATTTCAATACTTTTCTTTCTCTCTTACAGGTAAAAGTTACTTATATTTTTATTAATTTATATATAGATTAGTCTGAGTTTGTTGTGTCTTCTAGAACTGCTATATTCTTGCCAAGACTTGTTTATAAGATATGTTTTTAATAAGGCAAAAAAGGAACAACTACCGATAAAAATTTAAATAAATTTTTTGGACTAAAATTAGTAAAACCCAAAAATTTTTTTTCTTTTTAAAACAAAAACTGCTCTTAATACAAGAAAATAATCCAAGAGATTGAAATTTCTGCGAAAAATTTTATAAAAGAAGTGGCACATATGTGACTTTTCTAGCGCTCGCGAGTTCTGTCCTCTCTGGTGATTTTCCCAGCGATTTATGTGCTAGAGTGAACTTTTAGTCATAATATTTATTGTCTTGACAGTCGCATTATTCGCTCCATTTCTTACAAGTACATGTTAACATACAAATATTGATTAACATTTTTTAGAACTTTATTTGCAAAATGTTGGTTAACATGTAGTGTGCTGCTGTAAAAAATTTATTTGTTGATACAATTCATTTTTTATGTTGTTTTTTTATATATTTTCTTCAGGATGAAAACGGTCTTGAAGTACTTTCAAGTGTTATTAATGATCCGGAGTTACTAAAAGCATTAGGCGGTCCAGGAAATAGTGTGACAGAACCACCAAGCATAGTACCGTCAAACTCAAGCTTAAACAGATTTACTGGTTTCGAATCCAATCACAGCCAAAATCAAGCAAATGGTATTTTTGCAAAAAACTTATCATTAAGTAGCCAAAACAAACCTCAGGTATCTTTTAGCATTGATGATGCGGCCGAAGAATATTATTACTATGGAAACTATGACTCATTTTTGCCATCACAAAAAGCCAGTAGCAATAAAAGTTCCTCCGTGCTTCCATTTGGTTCACGAAATCATTTTGTGTCTAACACCAATGTTAGGACAATTGATGTACCAATTCCATCTGTTTCTCCCATTTCTGTGTCTCGTTCTAATGTTTCTACTGCAAATCGTGTATTAAATTTTGCTTGGAGAGGCAATAGAACCAGCAGCATACCCATAGAAACTAATAATGCAGCTTCGAGAATTTTTGTAAATCACAATATTTCGGGAAGCTCCTTTATCGATTGGAAAAAACCAAACGGATGGACTTCATCATCCAATAGCCAACCTACTGCCAAAATCCCATCGACATCTAATTCTGGTGACCCCTCATCTCACAACGGATCCCCATCATCACAAAATATGGAAACCTTTTTACCCAACACAAATAACAGCAATAGCCAACTTGGAGTACGAATGCCATGGACCTCTGATGCTGGTGGAATGTCTTCTCATACCGGTTCACTATCTAATAGTCAAGAAGACTACTATTACTATGGTGGACAGTCAAACCACCAGCAAATGCCAGAAAATTTGCCTATTACCGCCCTTTCGCAAATCAAAACTAATGCAAACCAGCCGATAATTCTTCCGACAGTTGATTTCCAGCCAATTAGTAGTAGTAGAACTATTGATCATCTAAGTATCATTGGACAGCCGCAAAACGCTGGAATAGTTGCCCCTGTTTTTGGCCCGGGGGTTAGAAGCGATTGGAATGTTTCTCACATTGCCACTCAGAGAACGACTACGCCTGATCCTTACTATGAATTTTACTATTATTAAGGCAAATAATAATACAGCGGGTTCAAAAAGGTTTTGAAATACAAAAATTAAAAGAATTTTTGTGGTATATTTTTGGCTATGCTGTGCATTTGTATATAATAATTTATGTTCCCGTTTTTATGTCAAGTGCAATATTTATTGTACTGCCATAGCCTTATCACTAAAATCAACCGTGGTGGTGGATATTTTCTTAATAATAAGTGACTTTAAAAAACCAATAAACTATGATATGAGGCATCCAAACATTTTATTCTGGACCAGCAAATTTTCACAAAATCAATGCTGTTTGTTTGTAAGAGTAAGACAGCGAATTAAATTTTTTGGACACGGTATTTTTCGCAGTATTCATGTGCATTCATTCTAAAAGTAACCACTATTAAAGGTAAATACTCTGATAATAGGAAAAAAATAACATGTATATGTTATGTATTTTTGATAATAGTACACACTGGAATATAAGTAGCATTTATTACAAAATCTAATTGAAATTCAACGTTCAGTCTTGCATTTTCCCTCAATATTCAGGCAGGACCAACACGCGACGTCTGTACACCTATTAGCAAGAATATTTAACACAAGAGAATCTCCGACTGTACACTAAATTTTTGACCAAAATTTTTTAAGAAATGTCGCACTTTTAAATCCGTATGCGACTTTTCTCGTAAATATCCGCCATTTTCTGCTAGCTTTTCCGCACTGCGATTTTTAACACATTGTTTGTTTTCTTGCAGTGGGAAATGCGGATTTTTGGCACTCAATACTGCTTTATTCGCACTGCAATTATTTTACCACTCGAGTCCAGCTGCATAACAAAAAAAAATAAATAAAAACGAAGCGACGCGAAAATTGTGTTTCAATGAGTAAAAGTCGTTTTTTTAAAATTAATATTTCAAAATTTTTTAGTTTTAATGAAATGAAATAAATTTTCAATGTTTTAAAATTTAATTAAACAAATTTTGAAGTGTTTGCTCCCATTGAAAATGCTCCACCAGCGTCGGTATTTTGTTTGTTGCTGCACCAGATCTAGTGCTAAAATAAATCGCCAGTGCGAATAAAGCAGTATTAGCTATACAAAAATCAAACATGGTGTGGCGAATGTATTTGAAATAATTCCATGATTTGTTGTAAATTTTGTTACATTTTTTAAAATAAAAAGATTTATTAAACCTTTATTATGTAGCAGATATTTGCAAGGTCACTAATAATGACAGATTGTTAGAATACATATACAAAACACAGTATTATTAAGTATTTGTTCCAGTGTTTACACGTTTTATTTAGCCACAGTAGTTGAATTCAGATAATATACGGTAGAGGAATTTACATTGGCATGATATTGTAACATTTGTTCATAAACCGCAATTTTATCGCCCTTTAACAATTATGTTACCAGTAAATAATAATATAAATACTGCCGATCTTTGTAAATTTTTTTCATGACGACTTTGAATTAATAGCATTGGACAGACGTTTTACAAAGTTATTTCGAGTTTTTTAAATATTGCCATAACTCTTTTAGTCAATTCTTCCCCTGTGCTGTAACATGTAATATTCATTTACAAACGGAAAATCTTCCGGATTCTGGATAACTTTATCAAATCTTCCCTTCCTGTAATGTTGGAAAATCCCCCTTGAGCATTGACATCCGTAAATTGATATTAATTATCTAACAAACTATTATAAAAAAGGAACGGTTAGTTTTTTTTAAAGATTTATTTGATTCTGTAGTACTCAAGCAGGTGTGACGTGAGGTAACACAGGGGTACTACGCCCACGGCGTGACGCCAGCCATATTTAAAGAAGATAACTAAAGTTTTCTCAATTTATGTCCTTTTTTATTTAGAATTTTTTTATTTCTCATATATTAAAATCGATATTCTGTTTCGATTCTGATATATCAGGGGCCGGTTGCATAAAACGTTTAAGGGTAATTATTCCCTTAAATTTGTACTTAAGTGGTGCAAAAAAGCAAATTTACCTTAAGTGCGTTGCATAAACAGTTTCACTTAAATATTTACCTTAAGTTTTCCCTTCAATCCCAAGGGTGGTCAAGAGGACCTTAGACTTTAAGGGGAATAGTTCAAATAAAGCTGATGCGCCATTAATAAGATTATAAGTCGTTTTAAAAAAAAAATTACAAAGTTTATAATAATTTTAAGGCCCTTGCACACGTAGTAAGTAACTTAATTTTTACGATGAAACGAAAATCGTTGTTATATTTAATAAAATAATTAAACATTATTTTGCACAAAACATTATCTTCATTAATTGACCAAAGTCCTATCCTCGTTTTGCCTCCTTTATTTGTTTTTTTATTTATTTAAAATTAATAATTTTCAGCACAATATATTTTAGATTGGATAAAAAGAATAGATTTATTTTTGGTTTTTAAGTGATTTTATCAAAAAAAATCTAATAATTTAAGCCAAAAAACGCAACAAAACACCTAAATTTGAATAAAACATGAAAATAACTCAGTTGATTTAAGTTTATTTGATGAAATAAAGCAATTTTTCAAGCAATTGTGGGTAAATTTTGGAATTCAGAACCTTCTTCTTCTTCTTTTTCTTCTTCTTCTTCTTCTTCTTATTATTATTATTATTCCAACGCTCAATCCTTAAAAGCGATATTCCTCATTCGTTACTGATTGATCAAAAATAAACATGGGCTCATTAGAAAGAAGAAGGAATTACGCAACTTTCTTAGGAAGCACTTTTTTCATTTATTAGGTCCTTATTATCGATTTATTGATCAAAATAAAAAAATTTAAAAAATTCGCAAATCGACTCCCAACCGCACAATAACAGCCTTTTGACAACAATAAGGATTGTACAGAGCAGACAACGAACATCCCCTCATCAAAACCATGGAAAAAAAAGCATATGGGTTTTAATTGGTGGCAGAAACGGAACCAGGGGTGGTATGCTGAACGTTTAATCCGACTTAAACTTAATCTGAGATTAGCGATTGTCGACACACAGTAAACATACTAGCAGTATCGATTAGATAATCTAGTTTAACGAATTTAATCTGAGATTAGGTTTAATCTTAAATTCAATATGGGTAACTCAAGAATTCAAAATTGTTAATTTATGCAAATTTTTAAACCACTGCAAATTGGATTAAAAATTTGCGGTTTTTTTCCGCTAATCGCGGATTAGTGGGGATTTAATATAAAATAAAGTCTATTAACTCCGTTAACCTAGATTATTAATCAATACTGTTAGTATGTTTACTGTGTTTCGACAATCGCTAATCTCAGATTAATTTTAAGTCGGATTAGAAACTGCTTTCACATACCGCCCCAGGTAACTCACAAACATTTGCCGTCCGGATTTTTGAAATCCTAAAAAATAAAATTCGATAAATTTCGAATAAATCGAAAACGAATGTGTTTTGTTGAATGAAATTGTGAAAAGCAATAGTGCGAAAAAAGATCTATATGGATTTTACAAAAAAATTGATGTATTCGATGGTCTAAACAGACCAGAGATTCTTAACTCCTTGTGTGTTTGGTGAAAAAAACCAAACACCAAATTTCAAAATTCAGTTTCATTTTAAATGTGCTTGAAATTCATTGGTTTTGTAAAATTTTTGGAAAATATATTTGCAAAAACGTGTTTCATAGATTATTAGAGGATAAAGATTTTATTTAGGAATTTATTTGACGATTATTATTATATTATTTTTATATTTTGAAAATGAAACATATGAAATGAAGAGAAAATTGAAAATTTCAAACGTGTTTCAAAAATCGATATAATATTATTCATTGAATGTTTATAATTACTCGTTTCAACGTCAATTCGGACTTTATTTTGTAGCGTTTAAAAGTAAATAAATTTAGGCTATAAAAATGTCTTATATTATGCATTTACTTTAAAATCGGTCAAATTTATTTTTGGTACACGTGTGGAACTTGTACCTTGCAAATAATTTGCTACATTTTGAAATGATATGATTATAAAAATCGTAAAGTATTGGATAGAAAGTTCGTGAATCCTTAAAATTAGCAGACTTCTGGAAAATTTAAACAGGAAACATAGTTTCGAATTGAGGAAAAGTTTAACAAAAAACCAGCTACCAGCCTAAAACTATGCCTAAGTTTAAAGATCGTTTTTAACCAAAAAACCATGATTTATTTCTTTAATTAGAAATTTATTTACTTTTAAACGCTACAAATTAAAGTCAGAATTGACGTAGAAACGAGTAATTAATAAACATTCAATGATTAATTAAATCGATTTTTGGAACACGTTTGAAATTTTCAATTTTCCCTTCATTTCACATGTTTCATTTTCAAAATATAAAAATAATATAATAATAATCGTCAAATAAATTCCTAAATAAAATCTTTATCCTCTAATTATCTATGAAACACGTTTTTGCAAATATATTTTCCAAAAATTTTACAAAACCAATGAATTTCGAGCACATTTAATACTGAATTTCGAAATTTGGTGTGTTTTTTTTTTATCAAAACACACAAGGAGTTAGGAATCTCTGGTCTGTTTAGACCATCGAATACATCAATTTTTTTGTAAAATCCATATAGATCTTTTTTTGCACTATTGCTTTTAACAATTTCATTCAACAAAACACATTCGTTTTCGATTTATTCGAGATTCATCGAATTTTATTTTTTAGGATTTTAAAAATCCGGACGGAAAATGTTGGTGAGTTCCAGCCCTGGGGTGGTATGCTGAAGGTTTAATCCGACTTAAAATTAATCTGAGATTAGCGATTGTCGAAACACAGTAAACATACTAACAGTATTGATTAAATAATCTAGGTTAACGGAGTTAATAGACTTTATCTCAGATTAAATCCCCACTAATCCGCGATTAGCGGAAAAAAACCCGCAAATTTTTAATCCACCTCCGGAGGTGGTTTAAAAATTTGCATAAATTAACAATTTAATCTCGAGTTATCGATAATTTAATCTGAGATTAAACCTAATCTCAGATTAAATTCGTTAAACTAGATTATCTAATCGATACTGCTAGTATGTTTACTGTTTGTCGACAATCGCTAATCTCAGATTAAGTTTAAGTCGGATTAAACGTTCAGCATACCACCCCTGGTTCCGTTTCTGCCACCAATTAAAACCCGTCTGCTTTTTTATGCGGTTTCTATGAGGGGATGTTCGTTGTCAGCTCTGTGCAATCCTTATTGTTGCCAAAAGGCTGTTATTGTGCGGTTGCGAGTTTTTATTTGCCTATTTTTCAATTTTTTATTTTGATCAATAAATCGATAACAAGGACCTAAATGAAAAAAGTGCTTCCTAAGAAAGTTGCGTAATTCCTTCTTCTTTCTAATGAGCCCATGTTTATTTTTGATCAATCAGTAACGAATGAGGAATATCGCTTTTAAGGATTGAGCGTTGGAATAATAATAATAAGAAGAAGAAGAAGAAGAAGAAAAAGAAGAAGAAGAAGGTTCTGAATTCCAAAATTTACCCACAATTGCTTGAAAAATTGCTTTATTTCATCAAATAAACTTAAATCGACGAGTTATTTTCATGTTTTATTCAAAATTAGGTGTTTTGTTGCGTTTTTTGGCTTAAATTATTAGATTTTTTTTGATAAAATCACTTAAAAACCAAAAATAAATCTATTCTTTATCCAATCTTAAATTTATTGTGCTGAAAATTTTTAATTTTACTTAAATAAACAAACAAATTAAGGAGGCAAAACGAGGATAGGACTTTGGTCAATTAATGAAGATAATGTTTTGTGCAAAATAATGTTGAATTATTTTATTAAATATAACAACGATTTTCGTTTCATCGTAAAAATTAATTACTTACTACGTGTGCAAGGGCCTTAAAATTATTATAAACTTTGTAATTTTTTTTTTAAAACGACTTATAATCTTATTAATGGCGCATCAGCTTTATTTTTGAACTATTCCCCTTAAAGTCTAAGGTCCTCTTGACCACCCTTGGATTTTAAGGGAAAACTTAAGGTAAACGTTTAAGTGAAACTGTTTATGCAACGCACTTGAGGTAAATTTGCTTTTTTGCACCACTTAAGTAAAAATTTAAGGGAATAATTACCCTTAAACGTTTTATGCAACCGGCCCCTGATATATCAGAATCGAAACAGAATATCGATTTTAATATATGAGAAATAAAAAAATTGTAATAAAAAAGGACATAAATTAGAAAACTTAGTTATCTTCTTTAAATATGGCTGGCGTCACGCCGTGGGCGTAATACCCCTGTGTTACCTCACGTCACACCTGCTTGAGTACTACAGAATCAAATAAATCTTTAAAAAAACTAACCGTTCCTTTTTTATAATAGTTTGTTAGATAATTAATATCAATTTACGGATGTCAATGCTCAAGGGGATTCTCCAACACTACAGGAAGGGAAGATTTGATAAAGTTATCCAGAATCCGGAAGATTTTCCGTTTGTAAATGAATATTACATGTTACAGCACAGGGAAGAATTGACTAAAAGAGTTATGGCAATATTTAAAAAACTCGAAATAACTTTGTAAAACGTCTGTCCAATGTATTAATCAAAGTCGTCATGAAAAAGAATTTAGAAATCGGCAGTATTTATATTATTATTTACTGGTAACATAATTGTTTAAGGGCGATAAAATTGCGGTTTATGAACAAATGTTACAATATCATGCCAATGTAAATTCTCTACCGTATATTATCTGAATTCAACTACTGTGGCTAAATAAAACGTGTAAACACTGGAACAAATACTATAATACTGTGTTTTGTATATGTATCTAACAATCTGTCATTATTAGTGGTTGCAAATATCTTTGACATAATAAAGGTTTAATAAATTGTTTATTTTAAAAAATGTAACAAAATTTACAACAAATCATGGAATTATTTCAATACATTCCGCCCCCACCGCCGTGATTGATTTTTTTTTGCACTCAATCCTGCTTTATTCGCACTGCGATTATTTTAGCACTGCGAGTCTGGCTGCACAACAAACAAAATACCGACGCTGGTGGACATTTTCAATGGAGCAAACACTTCAAAATTTGTTTTAATTAAATTTTAAAACATTGAAAAGTTATTTCATTTCATTAAAACTAAAAAATTTTGACATCTTAAAGTTAAAAAAACGACTTTTACTCATTGAAACACAATTTTCGCGTCGCTTCGTTTTTATTTATTTTTTTTGTTATGCAGCTAGACTCGCAGTGGTAAAATAATTGCAGTGCGAATAAAGCAGTATTGAGTGCAAAAAATTCGCATTTCCCACTGCAAGAAAACTAACAATGTGTTAAAAATCGCAGTGCGGAAAAACTAGCAGAAAATGGCGGATATTTACGAGAAAAGTCGCATACGGATTTAAAAGTGCGACATTTCTTGAAAAATTTTGGTCAAAAATTTAGTGTACAGTCGGAGATTCTCTTGTGTTAAATATTCTTGCTAATAGGTGTACAGACGTCGAGTGTTGGTCCTGCCTGAATATTGAGGGAAAATGCAAGACTGAACGTTAAATTTCAATTAGATTTTGTAATAAATGCTACTTATATTCCAGTGTATACTATTATCAAAAATACATAACATATACATGTTATTTTTTTCCTATTATCAGAGTATTTACCTTTAATAGTGTTTACTTTTAGAATGAATGCAAATGAATACTGCGAAAAATACCGTGTCCAAAAAATTTAATTCGCTGTCTTACTCTTACAAACAAACAGCATTGATTTTGTGAAAATTTGCTGGTCCAGAATAAAATGTTTGGATGCCTCATATCATAGTTTATTGGTTTTTTAAACGGTCACTTACTATTAAGAAAATATCCACCACCACGGTTGATTTTAGTGATAAGGCTATGGCAGTACAATAAATATTGCACTTGACATAAAAACGGGAACATAAATTATTATATACAAATGCACAGCATATCCAAAAATATACCACAAAAATTCTTTTAATTTTTGTATTTCAAAACCTTTTTGAACCCGCTGTATTAATATTTGCCTTAATAAAACGTAAAATTCATAGTAAGGATCAGGCGTAGTCGTCTCCTCTGAGTGGCAATGTGACCAACATTCAAATCGCCTCTCACCTTGGGGCCAAAAACAGGGGCAGACGATTCCAGCGTTTTGCGGCTGTCTGATGATATTAATACTATCAATAGTTTGACTTACTACTAATTGGCTGGTAAATCACCTGTTGTAAGAATTATCGGCTGGCTTTGCATTAGTTTTGATTTGCGATAAAGGGCGGAGACAGGCCTGGTTTCTGGCATTTGCTGGTGGTTTCACTGTCCAACTATAGTAATAGTAGTCTTCTTTAGCATCATACAGGTGAACTGGTATGAGAAGACATTCAACCAGCATCAGAGGTCCATGGCATTCGTACCTCAAGTTGGCTATTGCTGTTATTTGTGTTGGGTAAAAAGGTTTCCATATTTTGTGATGATGGGGATTGGTTGGTTCGAGGAGATGAGGGGTCACCCAGAATTAGATGTCGATGGGATTTTGGCAGTAGGTTGGCTATTGGATGATGAAGTCCATCCGTTTGGTTTTTTCCAATCGATAAAGGAGCTTACGAAATATTGTGATTTACAAAAATTCTCGAAGCTGCATTATTAGCTTATGGGTATGCTGCTGGTTCTATTGCCTCTCCAAGCAAAATTCAATACACGATTTGCAGTAGAAACATTAGAACGAGACACAGAAATGGGAGAAACAGATGGAATTGGTACATCAATTGTCCTAACATTGGTGTTAGACACAAAATGATTTCGTGAACCAAATGGTGAAAGGACGGAGGAACTTTTATTGCTACTGGCTTTTTGTGATGGCAAAAATGAGCTCATAGTAGTTTCCGATATAGTAATGATATTCTCCGGCCGCACTCATCAATGCTAAATATACCTGAGGTTCGTTTTGGCTACTTAATGAGTAAGTTTTTCGCAAAAAGACTCCATTTGTGTCTGATTTTGGCTGGTGATCGGATTCGAAACCATGTAAATCTGTTTAAGCTTGAGTTTGACGGTACTATGCTTGGTGGTTCTGTCACACTATTTCCTGGACCGCCTAACGCTTCTAGTAACTCCGGAATCATTAATAACACTTGAAAGTACTTCAAGACCGTTTTCATCCTGAAGAAAATATATAAAAAAACAACATAAAAATGAATTGTATCAACAAATAAATTTTTTACAGCAGCACGCTACATGTTAACGAACATTTTGCAAATAAAGTTCTAAAAAATGTTAATCAATATTTGTATGTTAACATGTACTTGTAAGAAATGGAGCGAATAATGCGACTGTCAAGACAATAAATATTATGACTAAAAGTTCTACTCTGAGCACATAAATCGCTGGGAAAATCACGAGAGAGGACAGAACTCGCGAGCGCTAGAAAAGTCACATATGTGCCACTTCTTTTATAAAAAATTTTTGGCAGAAATTTCTATCTCTGTGATTATCCGCTCGTATTAAGAGCAGTTTTTGTTTTAAAAAGAAAAAAATTTTGGGTTTTACTAATTTTAGTTCAAAAAAATTTATTTAAGTCTTTATCGGTAGTTGTTCCTTTTTCGCCTTATTAAAAACATATCTTATAAACAAGTCTTGGCAAGAGTATATAGCAGTTGCTAGTAAGACACAACAAACTCAGACTAATCAACCGATATATAAATTAATAAAAATATAAGTAACTTTTACCTGTAAGAGAGAAAGTAAAAGTATTGAAATTGCTAAAGAAACTGCTACGTCGAAAATTTTCAATAAAATTATAGACACTTGCGCACGTGCTTCTATCGCAAAGACCAAAAGATGGCAGTTGATTTCTCGGCACATCTCCGTACTTCCTTTTTCTCAAAAAACCAAACACGTTTTCCGTAAAACGCTGAAGATTCAATGCATCTGGATCTGGATTTGGATTATTTACTAAAAAAATTGCTGTTTATTCCTATTTCACTTTGTTTTGTTTTTTATTTTTTAATGACATTTGCTCTTAGCTTAATTTATAAGAAGATATTTGACCTTAGTGGTTCATGAAATACAAGTTTCAAGATAAGTCACAGGCAATCCAAAATATAAAATTACACAACGGTAGATACAAGTTCCATACGCCTACTTACCGAAATTTAAATTGGGCATAGAGATCTCATTTTGAGATATTGCATTTTCCGTAAGGAGTTAGTTACAAACCCATTTAAACCCAAAAAATAGCCGTTTTTGCATGTATAATTTGCACGCTTATCAACCAAAATATTTCGTTAGATCTATAATCAAGCCATTATCATTTTGTCTAGTGGTTACAAAATATACTTTTACTTTTTGCATAGGGCTACTGATTTTGTACA
>JASAMX010034573.1:0-49995 GCA_030248175.1 Microlaimidae sp. YZB2_3
CGTTGCGTCATAAAAGTTTAATTGTACAAAAGTAGTTTTTTTAACTAAATAAATCATTTTTTAAAAAAATGTAAAACTGCCGAAATTAAATATATGCATTTAATTTCGGCACTTTACAAACAATCGATTGTTTCTCAGTCAAAAAATCATCATTTTCAAAAATTTGAAAGCCTATCATTATCTCCAGACAGTTTTCTTTAATTTAAGCTAAAACTTGTTGTTTAAAGTGTAACTGGTAAAAAGTTACAGCTAAAATGCCAAATGGTATCAAAATAAGCAAAATTTGGGAAAAAAGTGCATTTAATTTCGGCACTTTTTAAAAGTACCTCCTTAATCGAGTTTAAGTGCGGTGCTATGACCCCTACACAATTCAACGTTGTCTTTTAACTATTTACAACTACAATTTAACACCCAACCACTTAATTCAACCCATTTTTACCTACAGCAATATGTGTGCCGAAATTACACTATTTTATTTTATAACGATTTCTCACCACAGACGCAACGTAGAACCACGGGGACTAAAAATTCGGAAAATAGACTAAATTTTACCAGGACAGTTTAATTTTTAAACCAATTTATTGCGTAATCATGAAATGCCCATTTTCTAAAAACGAGTAACAATTTTTTCTATAAATCACACAATTTCACGTGAAAATAACATAACAAATAAAAACCTTACGACAGTCATCTACGTATAATTAGCTCTCATTTGAGCTATCAAACGTCGTATTCCGTCAAGGATTACCAAAGATAGAGTCCAAAATCAAAAATGGCCAATATGGAAAAGTGCCGAAATTAAATGCACTACCCTAATTCAATTAACTAATTGAGGCAATTTATATTTGGCACCAAAACACATTATTTTTCTTAAAACCCGATTATTAATAGCTAGTAAATTACCAGTAATTAAGCAGCCATGATTTAAATCACAAAACTCTGAGTTTTCACACCTACAATCAGTTGCTAGCAGAGTTTTTAAACTAGATAGATTTAATGTATTAAGAAACTGCTTATAATTGCAAAATTTTGCACCGGTGAACATGTATACACAATATGAAATTTACACGGTTGATTAAAAGTAAAAGGTATAGTGAAATTAAACCTTTGTCATTAAATAAATTATTAAACTTAATTAAATTTACCCCTTTGTTATCAAACCTAGCTTTAATATATTTAATATTTTCTATATTTGTCTTTTTGTTAGGTATTTTTAAGTGTCGAAATCTGTAAGTTGCCATTGCTTTAATACCTAATTTAACCGAATTTTCAACTTGTATAAAATTTAGTTTATTTATGATAACATTAAAAGTTTTTAAGGATATTGTAACTAAGTTTTCATAAATATTAAAAGGTACTACAAAAATATCGGTTAAGATTTTGACAATATTATCTATTTTATTTAAAACAAATTTTTTATTAGTACGTTTTTTATGTTTTCTAGTTTTTACAATATTGGAAGCCATTTTAATTTAGCAATTTGGGTTAAATATGGATGATTTTTAAAGTTTCTAGGTTAATTATCTGAAGATATAATTTAATAACCATTAATTTTGTCATTTAAACTGAAAGAAAAAGCTGTATTTAGAGTCTTAATCCAAAAAGCTTCACGTTTTAATATATCAAATTTGAATTAAATTCAAACTAATTAACTTAGTTAATTAGTTAGTTAATCTATTTTTAGGAAAAGGGGCTAAAAAAAGGGCTAAGGGCTATTTCCAACTTTTGTGGCTATCGGCCTGAAAAAGGGGCTAAAAATAGCCCCAAAAGGTGCTAACCTGGCAACCCTGCCTTCGGTCGGTGTGTTTGGTGGGTCTGTGCGCTAATGTGGATTGAGTTAATGAAAGTTAGATTTTCAGTCTCTTGCAAAAGAAATGAGGCGGGACAAAAGAGGATCCTAAAAGTGAACTACGAACGAAAATTAATTCAACGAACGAAAATTAATTGGTCCCACAACGAAAATTAATTGCATGAAATACAAATTAAATTTACGAAGCAAAATTAATTGGTCTCAAAACGAAAATTAATTGCATGAAAAAAAAAATTAATTTTACGAAAAAAATTAATTTTGCAAGTAAATATTAATTGTTTTGGAACAAAAATTAAATAAGTAAAGAAAAAAATACTTATTGAACAAAAAATTAATTAATGAAAAAAAAATTAATTGTTAACGAATAAAAATACTAAACAGACGCCATAATATAAGCATAGTTTTTAGGCAGCTAAGAGTGAGGAAAGGGGTTGAGGTGGTTGTTTACCGGCGGTAAATTGCATCTTTAATTCTGGGAAGGATGTATTGAAAATTTTAAAATCTAAAAGAGGGTCAGGGTGTGTCTTGTGGATTTTCAAAACAAAATACTTTAGAGGTGTCAGATTAAAATTCTGGAGGGGAGCCAGATTAAAAAAAGAGAACTTTTCTGAGGAGAACTCGATTTTTGTCTAGGAGGGAGGTTCAAAATTTTGAGGTTAAAGGACCCCATCATACCTCTCCACTTCATGGATAGAAATCTCATTAAATAATCATGTTTTGATTGGTGAACACTTTTTTTGGTTTTTTGGTAATTTTTTTGGCCAATCATTTTGGGTGATTTTTCATTTTCCTGGCAAAAGCTAACGTTTTGCCGGGCCCATACCTTTTGCCGAGCTTTTGCCAGGTAATTTCAGTTTAGCCGCGCCTTAGCTTTAGTACTAAGCCCAAAAAACCCTTTAGTACTAAAGCACTTTAGCTTTAGCTTTAGTACTAATGACACCCGTAGTTAGTACCCAAGTAAATTAATTACAAAGCACTTCTTCATGTAATTGAGATGGCTAACTCGTTTTGATGTGTTGTGCAATATTTGGGAAGTAAAGCTTTTAATACTCCGTACACAATATATGAGGTCACTATAACACGCTGATAAAACCGATAGCTGTCAAAAGTTTAAATACTATATTTTCCATAAAACATTCTTCCATTTTTTCTGTATAAAAACTCCGTAAGTTAAAATTTTTGTAACATTTACGAATGTAAATTACATGAATTTTGCATGAGTTATAATTATTTATTTAAGACTATGTTGTTAGTTGTAAAAACGTTGCTTTAAGTAAAAATTTTAGCTTAGTAGCAAATGAATTCACTAAAATTTTATAATAAATTTCTTTTTTGGAAAAATAAAGGATAATTGAAACTAGGTATAAATTATGACATGTCTACGATTAATCGCAATATAATTTAACATTAATCTTATAATACGTCTAATTTTATTTGTTTATGACAAGTCTTTCAACTTTATACATTCATTTTAATCAGCAACCAACTGGAAATTCAGAAAAAATATTTTCAGGGTAAACGATGATAGACATAACAAGAAATTAACGCTAAGTCCGAACAGCTTTCTTAGACATGTGAATAAACGGTTGTATAGGGTTTTTTACGGCATAAACCAATTGAATTATGGCGATTAAGTTATTTTTAGTATCATGTCTAAAAATGTACCAAAAGATTTCCTTTACTAAATTGAATTATAATTTAATCAAGTACATTGAGATATCACTATGCATCGAAACAGACTCTGTACCAAATTTATGCGTGCTAGGAAACTTTTATAAGTAAGCATACTCACTTGCCGGTAAAAATGGTTTATTTTTACCATATTTTTACTATTTTATATCATAGAATTGAAGCTATATATCAATAAAATTATGATGTAAATCGTCCTTTATGTTTAAAAAATATTTTAAGTTAAAACTTTTTTTGCAGTTTATATCGGTTTTGAAATAACTATATAATTTTGGGGTTTTTCATACAATTTACGCTAAATTAGCAACAAAACAATCATATGCTCATTGGTACTTAAATTATATTAAACAAAAGAAAATAATTTTTGAGAATTTACCAGTTTCCGTTATAGCTAAACAAAGAAGACACAGCTAAAGGAGAAGAGATAATTTAGAAATTTTACACACAATGAACGGACACCGGATAAAAAAAATCACTGCTTAAAACAAAGTTACAACATTACACACATCAGTGCCGAATATTTCTAGTTTATAGTGAATATATTAAATAAAAACAAACACACTATAAATTAATAAGATTAATTTCGTCGAAAATATTGATTGAAGTTTCTTATATTAATTACTAAATGTGAACTAAATTAGTAATGGCTATTTCTGTACACATTTACGCCATACAGTATACATCATGTTCGTGTAAATTAAAACACGGTATCAATCTAATTTTAAATTTAAAAGAACATAAATTTTCAGATTTTCGTATAAATTTTAACATCAAATAAAATTGATTGAACTGTAAAAGACAACTGAAACTTAAAACAAACTTAAATAAAGCTTAATTAACATTTGACAATTTCGTCATCACAATAAAAATTAAGTCTTGAATTAATAACGAAAACCTCTTATTTTGGAAAACGATATGGCACAAAAACAGTTATAATGAATCTGGTTTGAATCCATATATTTCAGGAAACAAATAACCTCTACTAATAACACAAGAAACGTAGCTAAAAACGTATAAAATTTAGATTTACCAAATATTAACCTTAACTAAAATAATTAAAAACAAAAAACAACTACATCAAATTAAACTACAATTAAATTGGATTATGTGCAAAAAATGATGTAAACAAAAAACTTTAATAAGTAATTATGTCGTACCAAATGAATCGATTTATACAAAACATGGATTTGCGCTTAAATAAGAGTAATGGTAATACATTGATATAATATATAACATTGTTATCAAACGCTTTGTTGCCTTACCGCTATGCAGTTAATCTAGTTTTTTCGGTTCACATGTTTTTTTGCACAAATTATAAATACATCGTAGTTAAACCGCTCATCTTTTCATTTAACATGTGAATTTAGCCGGAATCCAGCGCGGTAATTATTAAAAAACCGCACATCACAGTTTAATTACAGTAAATATCGTGCTGAGTGCCGGATATACTTACATAATGAGCGGTTTACCTACGAGGCGTCAATACAAGAATACAAATTAATCGTATTAAATAAATTTAATAATTAACAAAAATCTCTTAATAAACCGCTGTTAATAGATAATTTTAATTCTTGTATACATGCATAGCACGTTTATTCGCATAAAAATTACGAAGAAAGTAAATAATTATTAAAAAACCACTGATAAAAATTATATTTAGGTTGGCAAAAGTTATTCATAAAAAAATTTTATTGTTGGTTAATAAAAAGCTATAATTTGTTAGTTTTTTTGTCAGCAGTTACTTTCTAGATTGTGAGCGTTAGATAAATAGTTTGACATCAAAAACAAAACATTTTTAATCTTTTCATTGTGTCAGCAACAGAAAGCAGCAAGGGATGGTTTTTTCGCCGGAAATCTCAGTCTCTAGAACTTTAGAAAGTAAAGTTAAAAATAGGAACCCACTTAAAAAGTATGGACCGCTTGCAGCGGGTTTTGTTTTAGTTACTGTGGAAAATTAAATCGCAAACGCGACAAAAACGTGATCGGCCCAATTACAATTTAATATTGATTAATTTTTGATCCTTTACAACAAATTATACGACATATTATACTTATAAAACTTAGCATACAACTTAAAATTATTCATAAAGCTGATACTTGTGATTTATTTAAATTTTTTTATCAATAACTAATTTTTTTATTCTTCGTATTTTACCGGTGGTATTATGCATAAAACAGACAATGCAAATTGAACTATTAAAAACTTAACGGTTATAAAACTCTGTCAACCTTAATAAAAATCTGATTAATAAATAAAATAGAGCTTCTTTGACTATATTAGCACGAAATCACAGTCTATATCATATGAAAAGAGTGACAATATAACAAAATTTAACGAAAAATCCTATATTTTTCTTTTAATGAAAAAATATAGTCATAATATCAAATTCTATTTGTAAGTAAATTATACCTTACTATGTACTATCTGTTTACGTTTTGAGAATGACTAATAAATTTTAAGAACAACTCCTAAACCGCCTAAACGATTTTTGGCAGTTTTCTGACTGTTACCAGTTACATAACTAAATAAGATGTTAAGAGTGGTTTCAAATGACGAATATACGTATTATAACCCATATCTGATCTGAATGTAGGCATAAACGATATACGAGTTTCCATTCACTATTTAAAAAAATATCCTTTTCCATTACCTAGATATGCTTCTTACAGCATCATTCATATGTAGTTATGAAAAATAATCAAACAAAGATTCGTAATTTATGTTATATTGTAAAAACTGAACAAAACAAGTAAAAATACCTTTCCAATTAAAAGTGAACACACAGGCATAGTTAAAATTAGAATTAGCAACAAACTTTTAAGTCATTTTATAAATTACTAAATATGTTAAACATTTTACAAAGTTGCTGATGTTGTCTAAAGTTGTACATAAAATGACCTTAAAAATAGGTCTATCCATATAAAAACTATTAAAATTGTACAATTTAAAACAATTTGTTGGGAGGGTATAAAAATAACTTAAATTGTTTTTTACAAACGAAATGCACTTAACCTAACAACAGAGGCGTTTACGTTAAAACAATTCGTGACCCTAAAAATTTATATTATATTGTTGGTTACCATAAAGTCGTGGGAGGAAGGGGCAGCGCATCTAAATTTTGCCAATTTTGGTGTTATGCTCTCTAATGCATATGACAAAACTGCAGATATCGATCGATATGCAGAGAAAACTGTATTTAAAAAAAATATATTCCGAAAAACAAAGACGGCAAATGGCGGAAATTCGTTATACGCTATGTTTTTCAAAGCTTTAAAATGATTTATCAATTCGCTAAAAAAAATCCCGAACAAATTTCTATTTATCGTTGTGAGTGAAACAAAGCAACATTTTGTACATACCATAGTTTTATACAAGATTTAAACCTTCTTTTAAATGGTTAAGACTCAGAAATACCAAATATTTTCTTAACCAAACACTTTTTTAATGTGCGTAATTCATTTATTTTTAGACCCACGTATTTCTACAAGTTATCCACGCGACCAATACATGTCTAGCACCTTTTTCAATACTGAAACCTATTGTACAGAAACATAAATACTACTATTACTATCAGAATAAATTAGTTGTTTATTTACAAAATGAATTAAAGTAATAAGTTTAAAACTGAACCATATTTGCGCAGGACTAGTCGTTTAATTGCACCAATACATGGGACAAAAAAGATAGAAAACATATAGGTCTAAATCTAGTATTTGAAAGATGGATTAATGTTAAAGTTTTAAAGGTGCGATTTACCATACCATATACGAATACATAGTGCTTCTTTTTAAAATAAAAAAAACACCATTTTTAAAAATTAAATCAGTTTGTGATGCATATATTTTTCTAACCCTTATTACTTTGAAACAAGAAAAACTGGCAAATCATCGGTCAATCCACCTTTCAAATCACAGAGCCCGCGTACTCGTTTGACCTGTTTCTAATATACGGCATAATAAATTATATAAAAAGAAATCTTCCACACGAAAATGGTATTATCGTCTGTAGACGGAAATACGAGTCGCAATCGGGTGTACCAGACGGATGCAACCAAGCAGCGAAAATCGTCCAGCGACCGGAAATAAAGAGAGAAAAATCAGTTCACACACACAGGAAGTTGTAGTAGCTAATTGGAAAATCTACTGGCGCCTCGACTTACAAGTTATATTACTAAGTGATTAAGGACACCTATGAAAAGGTATACTATGAATGATACAATAAAATTTGTATCTCAGAAAGTCAACAGAAACGGAAACGTGTCAGGTTCCTGCATTAATAATACATATCGTAATCCTACTCCGTTTTAAAAAAGACAACGATTTTACAGTTTCCTAGCCGCGTTTAGACGAAAAGCAACAATGGAATATTCCAATGATAATTATTATTATTCTTTTCCATTATTCTGGACTATTTTCCACTAATAGTCACTTTCTTTCGGAAACCGGACCTAAACAAAGAAAAGTAATATTATGAAACCGAATATACCGAGGCTTTTGTGGAAATTTTTTTTTGACAAAGGCGAGTCAAAGGAAAAAAATTATATCTGGATTGAACAAAACTATAAATCATTTGAAAGGCACGACAGTAAAATATAAAAGCATAAACAATTTAAAGTTTGGGAGTTTTATTAAGTAAACTGTCAATTGGATTTTAAACAAAATGGATGTCATAATTTAATTCAAATTAAAATAAAAAATTTTCAATGAAACAAAAAGGTAAGCGTGAAATTATATAAAACTCAAAAATAAAAGTAATCAAACTATCAAACTACACTCACCTACGGGTTACGTGTACGTCTATTTTGTGAGCTTTTTTCGTACTTTGCGCACAATTTATACAACTTTTACTAAAATTATTAACTTAAATTTAAGCATTTGAAAATATTGCATTTGCGTAATCCGAATTTGCTGGTTATCTTCACTCAGTTAAAAAACTAAAGATTATTCATCAGTTTATTATGTTCTTAAACCGATTTACCCGTTAACATAAATTTAAAGCCGTAGCCGATAAAAAAGATAAATCCTTTTTCTATGAATATAGAAACTACGTTTGATTGTGAAGCAATTTTTCAGATGCATTTCTTTAAAATTAAGCACAAATAGAATATTTAGGCATGAATTATTTTAAATATCTTTTAAAAAAACAACCATATTAAATGCAAAATAATTACAAAATGCAGTATTTTCAGTGTGCTTTCGATAACTGCACTGCATTCTCGATATTGTTTCTGATACGGGGAATCTATTATTAGAAACCTTATAGTTCAGATCATCGTAAGGGGTTGAAATAAATAAAAAAATACATGGTCATCTTTATGCTGGACAACGCATTTTCATCAAAGAAGGGAGGGACGCTTCTCCCCAACGGTTTGGGCTAAATGAGGTATTAGTGCAAAGCTTCCAATCACGGGAATGTCATAGAAGGGTTGAATTTTGAAAAAAAAAAACGTAAATCAATATTAAAAATCTAGGAAAAATTATTTGTCAGCCGTATGGCTGACACGAGCTACTGTGGTTTAAATATTTAATTGATTTTGACCGAAGTGTATTAAAAATTTACATAAGAAGCCCTAAATGCAGAAAAGGTATTTAAACAAAGCAGCCCGATAGATGCATGCGGCACCAAAGATATCTGTGGAAAATTATATAATAAAGACTAAACCTACAAGAAGGCACAGACTGCGTTGAAGCTGGTGAGGCTGGGAGCTTGGGGGCGGGAGGCTGTTGGTTTCGGTTGAGGACCATAGGTACCCCACCCGGAGTCCCAGCACTGTTCACCACCTGCGGCACTGGCCCACCCGACGGAGCGTAGGTTACCTAAAACACCAAACAGTCCAAACTTTGCTTGAATTTAGAAGATTTTAACCTTAAAAAAAATCATGTTTCTTAGTAGAAATATTTGGCGCAAAAATTATTCTACCTACCACCATAGGTGAGAACGGTCGAGGAAGCTAGGGGGGGGTGGTTACCCGGGGTAAATCAAATTTTGAATTCTAGGCGGGGGTCCCAGGGGGGTCCGGACCCCCTAGCTTTCTAGGGAGTCTACCCGGGGTGCGAAATTTTGAAATCTAGAGGGAGGTCAGGTGGGGTCCGGTGTCCAAAGCAAAACATAATAACTTTAATAATTGTTTTTTTTATAGGATAATACTACATTTTATTGAATAAAAAGCGATATTCTGGTATAAAAAGGGTGTAAAAGCATGAATATGTGATAAAAATTCACGTTTTTGGAAGAAAATTTAGTATAAAAAAGTACCTAAAAATTTCCCGAGGGGGGAGGAGGGGGGTCAGATTTCAAATTCTAGAGGGGGGTCAGGGGTAAAAAATTCAGAAATTTGGGGGGAGGGGGGCCCACCCCTAGATTTTTGTCAAGGGGTCCCGAAATTTCGAGGCTAGGGGAGGGGGTTAACCCCACCCTGCCCCCCCTTTCTCACCTATGATAGGTAGCCAGGGGGGTGGTCTAAGGTGTCTAGACTCTCCCCTTCTTTGGAACGGCAAGGACAAAAATTTAAGGTTAGACACCCTTTTGGGTCGCCAAGGGTAAAAAATTAGGGGTCCAGAAAGACCATTTTTAAATTTTTTTCTCGCGCTTTGCTTCGCTCAGCGCTCAATTATTTTTATTCTTTTATATGATTACATTTAAAAAAGCGCAAATGAATGCTCAGATTTTATCTGCAAACTTTTTTTTTTGCAAAATTAATGGCAAATAGCGATAGTTATTTTAACGTTAAGCAATCAAAGCATGTTTTGTAATTTTAGTTCAGCCACGCTGGGTTAGTAAGATTAAAAATCTGAAGGTTAGGCGAAGTAATTTTAAAACCATTTTTCTGCTCTTTGCGTTGCTTTAGAAAAATAGAAAATTTGAAGGTATCAAATGGTTCGTTAAAAATTTTTTGTTTCATATAGGGTAACTGACTTAATTTCGGCCACGCCTTAATTTCGGCCACCAATTTAGGGTGTTAGAAAATTGGCTTATTTTTAAAACACAAAAGAACTAGCACAAAAGTATCTGGATTAATGTTGAATAAAATGTTTTTGCAAAAGTTTTTTATTTTTGTTAGTCTACATTATCAACATTTTCATATAAAAAGTGAATTTTTTGTGATTTTCCTAATTTTTGCTTCGTGTTTAAACTGCATCAAATTTAGAACGAAGCAATATATAACCTTAAAATATCTTCTATTTAAGGCTTAAAGTTGCTAATTTTCATGTTTTGATATTTTCTTCAAAATCATTTTGCAATGCGTTTAACTAACTGCGCATTTTAAGATTCCGTTAATTTCGGCCACCTGAAAATTTAGGTGAAAGAACCTGCCGTTTTTTGCTGTTTTTAAATATCATTGTACTACCGTATTTATGAAGATTTTTTTTTGCTCGTTTGACTTTGTTTTGACGTTTTTTAAGCCAAAAATAAAAATTGAACAAAAAATACAAATTATTAAAACTTGTTTTTTTAAGGTTTTGACATAATTATTTAAAGTCTTGCTTATAACTATTAAAGTTTGCAAACAGGAAAAATTAAGTTATATGTACCAAAAACAATACCTAAGGGTAAATTTGCAACCTTTAGAAATTTTTATTGTTCGTTTAAGCAATAGTTATAGCCAGTTTTTTGTAGGTGGCCGAAATAAATGGCACGCGCCTTAATTTCGGCCACTATAAAAAGGAGACTTTAAATCTCCACTGATCTTTAAGTGTAACAGAAATTTTAAAATTTTGCAGTGGAATAACAAATATAGCTATTGTTTGATTTTTAAGCCAAATTTTGGTTTGATTCAAAAAGCCAGAAAAAACTTATTCAAAAAAATAAAAAAAGGTGGCCGAAATTAAGTCAGTTACCCTACTTATTTTTATTTAATAATAGTAAAATAATGAAGTGATCGACATAAATAACAAACACTCTGCGCAAAGCGCGGAAAATTTTTTTTAGCCCTTTTATAAAGTTTAAGATTTGGACCCTCCTCATACAGGAGCATGGACCGGCAAGCTAGGGGGTGGCTACCCCAGGTAAATGGCCCTTTGAAAGTTAGGAGGGGGGTCCAGGGGGATCCGTACCCCTCCTAGCTTTTTAGGGGGGGTCCCGGGGTAGACCAGTTTGAAATCCAGAGGGGGGTGAGATGGGGTCCGGTTTCCAAACAAAGTCACAATAAATCGTTTATTTAAGTTTGTTAGCACTAAAATATAGAATTTTATATACTAAAATACAGACCTGTGCACTGCCCCCCAAGGTTATAATGGGGGGGGGGCAATTCCAAAACGTGGGGGGCACGGGGGCAACTTTTTTGAAACGGGGGGGGGGGGCAAACAGCGAGGAAAGAAAAAAAGAGAAAAAAAGGAGAAAAAACAAAGGAACAGGTAAAAAAGGGAGAAAAAAAAGCGAAAATAAAGGAAAATAGGTCTGAAATGGCTTAAAATGCATTGAAAAATGCAAAATGACTAAAAACTGCAAAAAATTCGCAATGATGGCGTCATAATAGGTAAAAAATTGCGTCATAATTTTTGGGTACTTTTTCCGGGGGAGGGCAAAAAAGGGGGGGGCATGTGTGTGTGTGTGTGTGTGTGTGTGTAATGAGAGTGTGTGTGTGTTTGTGTTAGTTAATGTGTCTGTGTGTTTTTGTGTCAGTGTGGGTGTGTTTGTGTGGTATGTGTGTGTGTGTGTGTGTGTGTGTGTGTGTGTGTGTGTGTGTGTGTGTGTGTGTGTGTGTTTGTGAGTGTGTGTGTGTGTGTGTTTGTGTGTGTGTGTTTGTGTGTGTGTGTGTGTGTGTGTGTCTGTGTGTGTGTGTTTTTTTTTTATTTATTTATTTGATAGTTGTACAGATTAATATTAAGTAACAATTATGTACAACGTTGCTATTTCATTGCAATATAGTGCATGGTTATCAATAAACACAAGGACCAACAAATATAATCACGTTATAAAAACACAAAATAAATATTAGTACATTAAAATATATAAATAAATACATTTAAATAATTATGGCTCTTAATTTTGATTTGAACATATTTAAGCTAGTTGATGAAACAATATCATCTGATAAAGTGAATAATAACAATATCATCCACAGTGAAATTACTCTGTTGCTAAAAAAAAATATTTTGCTAAATCGGTTTTGAAAGGCTTGTGTTTAAGTTTAAAGCTGTGACCGCGGGTACGTTTTTCTGATATACATTCAAAAAAATCATCACTATCGACATCAACTAGATTGGTTAAAATCTCATAACACATAATAAGATCATTTTTAACACGCCTAGACTTTAATGATTCTAGTCCCAGCTCAGCTAAGCGTAATTTGTTATTAACATGAGGAAACCCACATCTGCTGTATAGCCTGCAAGTGAAGGTCCTTTGGATTTTTCAATGCATATTTTGTCTTTTTTAAGATGTGGATTCCAAACAGAAGTTTCAGTTTCAAGAATAGGCCGCACAAATGATATGTGAGCAACGCTGACATATCATTGTATTGAAATGTTTTAAAAAATAATGAGGATCTAGCTTGTGCTTTTGCAGTAATATATGCACAGTGGGTTCGACTTTTTAAGTAAGAAGTTATCATAACTCCTAAATCCTTTAAATATCCTACTTTTTCAATATCATAAGAAGCCAGCGAATGCTTAGTAGCATCAGTTGATTTTCCCAACAAAAGGTAGTGACATATATTAAGAGCTATATTCAGCTGCCAGTCAGGTGACCAGTGACAAAAATTTTGAGATTCTTCAAACTCGCTTTTAATTTTAGGTGAATCAATAACTTGATATATTTTTGCGTCATCCGCAAAAAGTTTAGCTTTTGTGCGACCTACTAAGCATTTGGGCACGTCATCAATGTAGATAGTAAACAGCAAAGGCCCTAAGACAGATCCTTGAATAACATTACTTGATACGTTTGCATAATCAGACGAACTGTCTTCAATGATAACTTTTTGGCGCCTGTCAGACAGAAAACTTGTAAGCCATGCAAGCAACTCGTAATGGATGCCGTAAGCCTTTAATTTTTTTACTAGTTTAGAGTGAACAACACTGTCAAAAGCTTTAGCATAATCAATGTGTATGCAGTCTACTTGTTTTCTGTTATCAAGGGCGTTTTGAGAGTAACTAGTAATTGTAACCCTACAGATCTAAAGGCTACGAATCCAAATTCATCAATGCTTAGTAAATTATTCTTACATAGATAATCAATAATAGAGTCATAATTAATTGATTTCATAATTTTTGAGCATATAGTATAGCAAGAAAGACTCTTTTTAAAAATGGGAATGATGTCCGCATTTTTCGAGATGAAGGGTGTCTTCCTTCCTGCATTGATATTTCAAATATTCGTGCTAACGGCATTGCAATCGCTCTACAGATTTGTTAAGGTAATACAAAGAGATTCCATCAGGTCCTAAGGTAAATTTTGAAGGCAATTTAGCTAATTTTTTGGCTACTGTATTAACTGGAAAAAGCAACGTGTTAATTTCCATATGTTTAGGAACCCTATCTTGAAAGTCTGGTATTACCCCATTACATAGGTGGGCAGCCTCTCCGATTTTAGGGGGGTATAGGGGGGGTCAAATTTTAGGAAGGGGGGTGTCTCGCAAGACCCAAATTTTGAGGTTGGTGTACCCAATATTTCCGCGCTGCCTTAAAATGGGCTTAAAACGCGTAAAAAATGTAAAACAAGCTTATAAATGCTTTAAAACTGTGTAAAATTAAAATAAGACTATTGCAATTTTTAAATTTTATTTTTTAATTCTTTTAATAATAATGTGTTTATATATTCTTAGAAATAGATTAGAAATTGTAGTTTTTTTTGATAATTACGTAATAATAGAATAGTAATTATATTGTCTTGCTTATAAAATCAAGTATCACAAACTTTTTAATCCATAATCTTATATTTAATTAAAGATTATATACATACATGGGCGTAGCCAGGGGGGGTCTAGACCCCCCTTTTGGGTCGGCAAAGGGAAAAATTTGGAGTTCGACCCCCCTCTTTTAGGTCGGCAAAGGGAAAAATTTGGGATTAGGAAGACCCCCCTTCCTTTTGCAGTGGCGTGCCCAGGATTTCATTTGGGGGGGCGGTCTGGGGGCCCTACTAACCCTGAAGGGGAGTCTGGGCCTGGGGGCGGAAGCCCCCCAGATATGGGGGGTCTGGGGGGCGAGAGCCCCCCAGCGGGGTCAAGGGGCAGAGCCCCTTGTCAGGGGGGTCCGGGGGGCAGAATGCCCCCAGGGGAAAAATTTTTAATTTAAGGCACTAAAATACACTAGAAATTTTAATTCCAGATGATGTTTATTACAAAATTTAAGGTTTTTTTATCCCTTTACATTTAAAACCGGTGTTTAAAACGTTAATAAAAGGTTAATAATGTTTAAATAATGTTTGTTGAATAATAGGAGAAAAAATGAAGCATATGATATAAACAAGGTAATAAACATTCTGCGCGAAGCGCGGAAAATTTTTTTAGTCCTTTTATAACGCTTAAAAATTTTTCTCTGGGAGACAAATTTGGGGGGTGTCCCCGGGTACCCAAAATTTAAGGGGGGTGTCAGCAAAATCCGAAATTTTGGGGGGTATAACCCCCCAATCCTCCCTCCCCCTGCCCACCTATGCCCCAGTATCATTTACATAAACCAACGCAAAAAACTCATTAAACAACTTACATTTTAAATCATTATCAATAACTAAATCATTCTGTTTGTTTTTTAGTGCCGCAATTTTTGATTTTTGCCCTTTTATATTTGAATCGGCAAATTTGTAAAAAGATCTTGGATTTCCGCTATTGATTATTTTAAGTTCCTTATTAACAAAAAAAAGCGTTTTAGTGCCGATTTGTAAATTTTACAAGTATTCTTATATAAATTAGAATTTCTAGCCGATAACTGAGACTTTTTATATAATCTTTTTTTTCTTAACCTTAAACGTTTTAAGTGCAAAGGATAATACAATTTTTTTATTACAACAGTTTTAGTGGGCACATATTTTGAAATGCATTGCTGGTTAATATTAAGGAATGCTCTGTATAATTCATCTACGCTACGAGAGTCCCTAATTAAATTAGCCTAGTTTGTATTGCTTAAATCTTCTTTAATTTTTTTGTAATTAGCATTTTTAAAGTCTAAAATTTTACGTTTTTTACTAGATGGTTTTTTAATTGAAATATTAAGAGTAAATGATATAGAAATATGATCACAATAATGGTTAAGTGGTTCTGACGCATAAATATCGCTATAACAAAATTACTGACATTGCAAAACAAAAGATCTAGGCAGTTACCAAGCTTATGGGTGGGAAATTTTACAAACTGTTTAAATTCGCACTCAGTTACGCTATCTACAAATACGTTTGAAATATAGTTATTGGTAAGAGCGCATGGAATTGACCAGTTAACACTAGGCATGTTAAAGTCCCCCAAAAGAACTACTGTATATGCAATATTACAAAGGTCAAAATTTAAACTAGCAAAAAAATTGGCTGTGTTCATGTTATGGTCATTTGGAGGTCTATATTGGCATACTAATCAAAGACATAACTGGTTATTTCCATACAAATCTACCGCTATACATTCTAAATCTTTGTACAAATCACTAAATTGAACTTCGCATGAATTAATTAATGTTTGATTGAAATAAAATCGCTACTCCACCACCGTGGAAATCGCGATCTTTTCGAAAAACTGTATATTTTCCTAAACCGTCAATTAGGGTATCAGGCGTGTCTGAGTTGAGCCAAGATTTGGCTATACTGATAACATATATAAGCTCAGACTCCTGCAAAGCTCCCAATTCATTTAATTTTTTAACAATACTTCGAGCGTTAAACAAAATACCTCTTATGCCACCTGGCTAATCTGCACGACTGTCCTATTCATGATTCTGGGATGTTCGGCGGGCGGAATGACGGTGAGCAAAAATGCGGCCGGCCAAATTCCAAGTGTCTGGTGAAGGTCTCATACGTTTAACGAACCAGTCAGCAGAAACTTATTTAGCTTCCCGCTCTTTGTACAAAGAACGGATCCGCTGACGTTGAGAGTAGCCTACTCTGAGTAGGTGGAGGATGAACGCAAGAAATAACCCTTGTAGTCGTCGAAGTCATTCCGCAGATTTTTGCTTCGCTGAGGAACTTCTGATCGCTCTTTTAATCTTTGAAAACGGAGTTTCAATAAATGAGGATATTCATCATCCCATTTGCCCAATTGAAAGACTTCCATGACTTCTGGTGCCTGTTTAGGGTGGTCAAAACAGGCGTTTACAATCTGTGTGTGTTTGTGTGTGTGTGTGTATGTGTGTTTGTGTGTGTATGTATGTGTGTGTGTGTGTGTGTGTGTGTGTGTGTGTGTGTGTGTGTGTGTGTGTGTGTGTGTGTGTGTGTGTGTGTGTGTGTGTGTGTGTGTGTGTGTGTGTGTGTGAGTGTGTGTGTGTTTGTGTGCAAGTGTTTGTATGTGCGTGTGTGTGTTTGTGTGCAAGTGTTTGTATGTGTGTGTTTGTGTGAGTGTGTGTGTGTGAGTGTGTGTGTGTGTTTGTGTCTGTGTTCGTGTTTGTGTGTGTGTGTGTGTGAGTGTGTGTGTGTGTGTGTGTGTGTGAGTATGTGTGTGTTTGTGTTTGTGTGTGTGTGTGTGTGTTTGAGAGTGTGTGTGTGTTTGTACATGTGTGTATGTGTTTTTGTTTGTGTGTGTATGTGTGTGTGTGTACTTGTTGTTGCTATTCTTAATAATTCTGAATGATTTAGTATGTGTGTCTTTGTCTGTGTGTGTGTGTGTGTGTGTGTGTGTGTGTGTGTGTGTGTGTGTGTGTGTGTGTGTGTGTGTGTGTGTGTGTGTGTGTGTGTGTGTGTGTGTGTGTGTGTGTGTGTGTGTGTGAGTGTGTGTGTGTGTTTGTGGGTGTGTGTCTGTGTGTGTTTATGTGTGTGTGTGTCAGTGTCTGTGTGTGTGTTTGTGTGTGGGTGTGTGTGTGCGTCTGTGTGTTTGTGTGTGTGTGTGGTTGTGTGTGTGTGTTTGTTTGTGTGTGTTTGTTTGTGTGTGTGTGTGTGTGTGTATTTGTGTGTGTGTGTGTGTGTGTTTGTGTATGTGTGTGTGTGTGTGTCTGTGTGTGAGTGAGTGAGTGTGTGTGTGTGTGTTTGTGTGTGTGTGTGTGTATTTGTGTGTGTGTTTGTGTATGTGTGTGTGTGTGTGTCTGTGTGTGAGTGAGTGAGTGTGTGTGTGTGTTTGTGTGTGTGTTTGTGTGTGTGTGTTTATAAACAAGTAGGCACAGACAAAACTAAGTTGTTTAATAATTACTAAAGTGAGATAACCTTCTGTGGAATTATTGTTAATAATAATTCTGCTCCCAAAAACACACTTTTAAATAAGTAATCTCTTTTTCGCGTTTTCGCCCCAAATTTCATGTAAAAGGCTAATACCTCAAAACATTTGTGATTCATTTAATTTCCTAAGCCAAAAATCTGTTTCGGCTTAAAACCAAATGTTTAAAGTTTAACCTTTTCAAACCTAAAATTGTATTATTTTTATTTTGTTTTCATTTCAAAATTTGTTCAGTAAATTCCGCTCTCTGCCGTTATTTTTTTCGTTCATAATATTACTAAAATAATTACTTACTGTAGCTTAGCGTAAACAGCTGTTTAACTATCTAGTAAAACGGTTCACAACCCTTAGTATTTTCTTTATCATAACTTAAATTGTGCACACAAACTTTCCAAACAGAACAGACACACTCGCGCAGAAAGCTGTAATTAAACACTCATAAATCATCCTATGTTGTACACCCAAACTCAGTCTCTCCCTTTTTACCAAAACATCCACCAAAAATTCTGTATTTTTACAACCTGTATTTTTAATGTTCTATAAAACCTGAATGTCTTGTTGATCCTCTCGCTTGATAAATTATACTACATATTCACAACTTTCATTCATAAAAACCGCACCAACTCGTCTGTGGTGCATTTTTATCTTCATTTAAATATTAGTTCATTTAAATATTAGTTTAATTTGCTCAGTTAGGAAGTATTGTAACACCACATGTACTGATGGAAAAGGCTCATATATTTACTGGCTAGGCCCCTTTCCTGCCGTAACGTATTGGAGTCTATTTAGGGCTAGACAAAAGTACTAAGATTTTTATCTTAGTCCCTGTGCATTCTTGCAGTCAAAAATTTTTTTGGTAAAGTTAACCTATATCAGTTGCTGCACTTAACCCAAAAATTTGAACTATTAGCTGGCCTTATGAGGTAACTTTTGAGTAGGTTATAGTATATTGTATTATATTGTATACTGTATATATGCTTTTCCTCCTAAACCCGCCCAGAACAATTGAATTGTTGAGACGAGAGTTAAACTAGAAAATTTTGACCTGAGTTAAGAAAAAAATTATGACGCAATGACCTTTCTGCGGAAAGAAACCAACATGGAATCCACAAAGTGGAGAGGTTTTGTTGGCGACCTGGAAATTTCAAGATTTCAAGATTTTATTTTTCTAGTAATACATCAAGAAAACAGTAAAATTGACAAAACAAACACAAATGTGATTGCAACCCAGTTGAGTTACAAAAACACCAAAAATCACAAAATTGAGAGAAGACCTGGCTGATTTAGATTTACTAGAAAAAAAATGACTAAAGGCTTTAAAAAAATAAAGCTCTTTATTTAGCCATTATAATTTCCATTAGTTAATTCATCAAAGATTTTTTAAATTGGTACAGAGTTTTGGAACTAACTTGATCTTCATTTAGATAATTCCATTTACTTATAACTCTATTAAAAAAACTGTATTTTCTACAATTGACTCTTGAGTGCTCTTTTTTAAGTTTTTTTGAATGTCCTCTGGTTAAATTTGGGTTAAGAACAAAATATTTCTCAGGATTTAAGTTTACTAGTTGATTTAAGATTTTAAATGTTTCAAACACATCCATTCTCTTCTTTTCTCCAAAGTTTCTAGATTAAGTGTTTTTAGTCTGTTTATATATCCAGTATCTTTTAAGTTACAAACTTTAAAAACTCGTTTGGTAAAATAACGTTGGACTTTACTTTACTAGCTATTTTTTACAATGTGTTGAAAACTTTAAGTCACTAGTGATGAACACACCTAAGTCTTTTACCATATTAGTTTTAGGTAGCTTCTTATTATTTAAGTAATAATCCGTTTTGTGTACATTTTTACAAATATTTAAATGTAGTACTTCACATTTATTTTCTGATAAATTGAGCTGCCAATCTTGGGCCCATTGGGCAATTCTATTTAGATCATCTTGTAATTTAATTTTATTATCATTTGAGTCTGAAAAACTAGTATAAACCTTTGCATCATCTGCAAAGAGTCTAATTTCCAAATTTTGGACACAATTGACAATATCATTTACATAAACAAGAAAGAGAAACGGTCCCAAAACTGAACCCTGTGGTACTGAACTTGTAACTGGGTATGAAGGTGAAAAAGTATTGTTTATTAATATTTTCATTTCTCTATTAGTTAAAAAAGCTTCTATCCATTTTAGAAGCTTACCAGAAATTCCATATTTATTTAATTTAAACAAAAGCTTTTGATGCGATACAGTATCAAAAGCTTTAGCAAAATCCAAGTAAACTACATCCACTGATTTTTTTACCTTGAAAGGCCAAAGTCCAATCATTGTAAACATCAAGAAGTTGTGTAACTGTTGAGCTTTTATCTTTAAAACCATGCTGAAGGTGAGATAATATATTTACAAAAAAGATAGAAAGCTCAGCTTTTACAATCTGTTCCATTATTTTACAAGAAAAACATGTAAGAGAGATTGGACGATAGTTTTCTTTTTGACATTTTGAACATTTTTTGTACACTGGTGTAGTAAGTGCAATTTTCCAATTAATTGGATGTTCACCTGAATCAAAAGATTTTTGGAATATTTTAGAAAGGGGTTCAGCAATAACTTTTGCTAGTCGCTTTAGAAAAAGAGCAGGAATGCCATCAGGAGAACGAGACAATTTATTAGGCAGTTTTTGAGAAATTTCAAAACATCTCTCACAGTAAAATTTATGTTTTCAAGTATTTGATTGTTTTTTGGATCAAAATATGGAAAATTATTATTATCTTTGGTGAAAACAGAAGCAAAATATTCACCAAAAATTTTTGCTTTTTCAAAGTCTTCAGTTACAAAACTACCATCTACATATTGTATTGGAGGAATAGCTTCCTTGGATTTTAGCGATTTGTTTATATACTTATAAAATAAATTAATATTATGTGATTTAAGAATCTCTTCTTCTTGATCTGATTTGAACTTTTTGACACTATTTGCATAAAGATTTGAAATTGTTTTAAATTGATTTTTAAAATTATTGTTACTATGTCTAGTTTTCCACAACTTTTTCTTTTTATTTTGGAGTTTATAAATATGTTTTGGATACTGAACTTTTTTCTTAGAATATTTTTTATGCTTATTTATTAAAGGCACATGCAATTGAATACATTTTGTTAAAATTGCAACAAATTTATTCCAGTACTCTTGGACTGTATTTAAATATTTAAAATTTAAATCCCAGTTTTGAGAAGCTAAAAACAGGGCTATGCTGCTATAATCCGCATTTTTAAAGTCAGGTACCAAGTGTTCAGTTTTATGACTATTTTTATAAAGATTTAAATTTATTTCACTACAAATTACAGCATGATCAGAATTGCCAAAATTTGCAGCCAGCTGTACTTTATTGAAAATCTCAGGGTCATTTGTAAGTAATAAATCTAAAAAATTTTGGTTTCTAGTTGGCTCAAGAACTAGTTGAGAAAGTCCTAATTCTAAAAATAACATGTAATATTTATTTTCATTTTGAGAGTTGCTAAGAATTCCATCAGAATCCCACCTTATCCCTGGTAAATTCATGTCACCTATTATTATGGTTGTATTAGAATTATTATTTGTGTAAAATTTAATAAAGTCTAATAATAATAAGTCATCTTCAGTTTTAATGTTAGGAGGTCTGTACACATTAATTAAACGGATTTTGTTACTTGTAATAATAAGATCAGTCACTATTACCTCTAAATTATGATACTTCTTATGGATTACAATTTCACTATATTTTATGTTTTTATTTATTAAAGTTAGTACCCCACCCCCTTTGCTTTGTGTTCTGTCCTTACGGAGAAGGTTGTAATCAAAACTTTTGATTATTAATTGATTTGGAATATCCTCATTCAGCCAGGACTCCTGAACACATATCACATCTGGAGACCCGTAATTAACATCTGAATCGGAAATTAATAGCTCAAACTCATTTAAATAATTTAGAAGAGATCTGCTATTAAGTGATATCATTTGAAGCATTTCAGTTGATTGATTTTTACACCTATTATATTTACTTGTTATTTTACTGCAACTGGGTTGCGTTTTGTCCTATTTTGAAATTTTGTCTTGGCTGTTAATTTCCAGAATACAATTTTTATCAGAGTCAAACAAATATGGATCACCGTGATCACCATATCAAACAAATACTTTTCGTTGGTGCTCATTTCTCAGTTGTTTAGCCTTTGGCAGTAATGGAATATGTTCTTTGCGCTGCACACTTGTAAGAGATGGTCTTACATAAACGTTTTTAAAGAGTTCAGTCTTACGCAGCTTTCAATTACTCCTCACAAACCGGTTTCTGGCACCATTACTTTGAAAACGAATTTTCAAGAGTCTTGGCTTCTGGTCAATTTTTTTGTCAATGCGGAAGCAATCGACAACTAAATTATTATCTCCTGTGTTGTTGTCAATTGCTTCCTTAACCAAGCTTCTTGCTTTTTCATAATCTTCTTGGAGCGTTTCTGACTCCTGCAAACCTGCAATCACCGCCATGCTGGAATGCTCTCTTTGCACTTCCGCTCTCTTTAATCTTTCCTCCATCCATGGCAGAAGTTCTTGGATGACTCGGGCACATATGCTGGCGATGGCTTCTTCATCCATGCTGCTAGACCTCTTTATGGTGTTCTCAAGCTTTTCTACTCGTGTCAGCAGCTGATCCCGACCAGTAAGCTGAGCATATAAGTCCTATGTTAGACCAATTCTGGAGTATGCTAGTGTAGTTTGGAACCCTTATTTACAAAAGGATATAAACATTTTGGAAAAAGTGCAACAAAATTTCACTAGACGTTTGTTTTATAAATGCAAGTTGTTACCTGTTGGTTATGAACATAGACTGAATTACCTAGGTTTAGAAAGATTTAAGGATCGAAGAGAAGAAATTGATTTATATGAGTGCTTTAAAATTATACATTGCTTAAACAATTTGCAAGCCAATGATTTTTTTAAGTTTAACCTGCAGCCCACCCGTGGTCATCCATTTAAATTGGCAATGGAAGACTGCCGAATTAATGCAAGGAAATTTTCTTTTGCAAATAGGGTTGTTACACCTTGGAACAATCTACTCCCATCTCAAGTAACTGTCGATTCTTTGGATGCATTCAAGAAGAGTTTTGGAACTGACTTAAATAAGCGCTCTTTTTAAGCCTTTAAAGTCATATCAGATAGCTATGTTCTTTGATAATTAGTTACAATTGTGATTCATATTGGCGGCAATTAAGTCGCAGATTTGATGTTGTTGATGAAAAATTTGAAAGAAAAGTACAAACTTAAATTAAAATTTATGCTTTTAATTTACAATTTTTGATGACTTTTTTTAATTTTAATGAAGTCCAACCCATTTTAAATAATTAGAAATGTACTGCTTGATTGTTTAAAATCAAAACTTTGAAATAATTAAGTTTTGTAAATTTCACAATTAAATTTCACAATAGTAAAAAAATTGGCGCATTTTGGAAATGCTTAGTTACTTTATAAAGTTCGATATAGATTTATGAAAAAAACTATGTTTTTGATATTGCATTTGAGATTAGAAAATATAATATGCAATGAATTAATCAAAACAAACTGTAATAATTTAAGAACAAAGATAAACGATTACATAAATCATTAATTTAGTCAGAAAATAGAATTATTTTCACAAAGTATACAATAATAGATAAAATAATTTTTTATAATTAATTAGATCATGTTTGTGAGCGATGGGCGAAGGGCGTCGATTTCCGCCCCATATCTGGTTGGCTGAAGGGCCAACAAATGAGGCGTCTACTCTTACGCGAGCGCTCCCCCTTTCTTCCGCCGGAAGAGCGCGGAAGTGACAATTGCTCACGTCACTTCCACTGAAGGACGCTTAGGATCGCAACCAATGAGCGCGCAGCAGTTGTGAGCATTATAATTGATCTCCTAACTTTCACTAAATGACGATCAGGATCGCAGCCAATGAGCAGGCGAAGGAACCGGGCACATGTCTGATCCTCTAAACACGTGTTTCCCTATACCCTATGTGTAAAAAAGCTGTCCGCCTCACTGAGTAAAACATCCAAAACGGCCCCCATAGTGAATGAACAACTTTGCACCAGAGTGGCGGAGCTGGAAGATGAACGGGATCAGCTGCTGACACGAGTAGAAAAGCTTGAGAACACCATAAAGAGGTCTAGCAGCATGGATGAAGAAGCCATCGCCAGCATATGTGCCCGAGTCATCCAAGAGCTTCTGCCATGGATGGAGGAAAGATTAAAGAGAGCGGAAGTGCAAAGAGAGCATTCCAGCATGGCGGTGATTGCAGGTTTGCAGGAGTCAGAAACGCTCCAAGAAGATTATGAAAAAGCAAGAAGCTTGGTTAAGGAAGCAATTGACAACAACACAGGAGATAATAATTTAGTTGTCGATTGCTTCCGCATTGACAAAAAAATTGACCAGAAGCCAAGACTCTTGAAAATTCGTTTTCAAAGTAATGGTGCCAGAAACCGGTTTGTGAGGAGCAATTGAAAGCTGCGTAAGACTGAACTCTTTAAAAACGTTTATGTAAGACCATCTCTTACAAGTGTGCAGCGCAAAGAACATATTCCATTACTGCCAAAGGCTAAACAACTGAGAAATGAGCACCAACGAAAAGTATTTGTTTGATATGGTGATCACGGTGATCCATATTTGTTTGACTCTGATAAAAATTGTATTCTGGAAATTAACAGCCAAGACAAAATTTCAAAATAGGACAAAACGCAACCCAGTTGCAGTAAAATAACAAGTAAATATAATAGGTGTAAAAATCAATCAACTGAAATGCTTCAAATGATATCACTTAATAGCAGATCTCTTCTAAATTATTTAAATGAGTTTGAGCTATTAATTTCCGATTCAGATGTTAATTACGGGTCTCCAGATGTGATATGTGTTCAGGAGTCCTGGCTGAATGAGGATACCAATTCAGCCATTTCTACCAATTCAGCCATTTCTATCGCAAATATACACATTGGTGATGTACCTACCCCCAAACATACTCCGGAGCTCCGCCCATTTAAAACGAAGAGAGCTCCGGAGTAAGAGTAACGCCGCTTAAACTAGCAATTTCAAGTGAATATTTAAGTGGAGTTAGGTTTTTGATTTTTTTTTTTTAAAAAGTTAAAAAAGAAAATATTAAGGCGGAGCTCCCCCTAAAAACGAAATTAGCTCTGGAGCTTCTAGGGAACATTACTGAACAGGAAATCACTCCAGATAAGTGACAAAACAAATAAAATCTATGTGATTTAGATGTCTAACAATGGACTTCTTTGACAAATAAGATATTAAAACCAAAACCCTGTTACTAAGCAAAAAATTATGAAGAAAATGAGTATACACAAAGACAAATAATGCATGTATAATAAACAAAAATAGAAAAAAATGTTTTTTACTCTTTTTGTTTGTTTTTTTTTGCTTTTTTGTTTAAACTTTAATAGCATGGCAATTTTTTATCTAAAATGGGATTTTAATAGAATTCAAAAAAAACAAATATTTGGAATTTAAAATTTCTGAACCCGCAAATATTTTGTTAGTTTAAAAATTAATAAAAGTGTTTCATAAATAAAAAAATTAAGAAAGCAAAAAAAATTGGGTAGCCTTCTGTTTTATGAGGTTAAATATATCACTCACAAAATTTTGACTTAAATATAAAAGCAGCTTTATGTAGAACTGTTTTTCGTAACATCGGCAAAATGAAGCACAGTTCGTATAAAATATGTTTGCTTGTGACTTATTATAAATTTGAAATAGAACCCTATTAACTAAAGAATGAGTCACATTCACGTGTATTTTATAATGACAGTGGCTCATTTTGCCGTAGTAACGGCTTCCGCTACTTTCCAGACTAGTCAATTTTATACAGAATCATTAAGTATAAACATATTTTTCTCGAACCACAAAATACAAATAAAACTTCAAACTTCTTAATTTACGCTTATTTGGAGATCGTTTTTTTTGTGATTTCAAAACTTATCAATTTAACTTGAGTAATTTATTTTTATACCTTAAACCAAACAAAACAAATCCGAGTCATCGTAGATCTATGACCGAAAATAAAAATCATCTTTCAAGAAAACAAAAAAAAACATATAAAAATATGTATTTCTTTAAAGAACTTAAAGTCAGTGGAATAGAAATTTAATAGCAAAATTTTTTGAAAATACTTTCTTAGATTAAATAAGCGCAATAAAGCTAACACGTGGTTTGAAGTGTATGAAATTGATAAAAAAACAACAAAAACAATCACAATAAATTGTAAAATTCAATTCATTTATAGGTTCAAATAAACCAACAAAACATTAAACAAACATCACATACTAAAATTATTCACTTCTATCACGCAGGTTTACAAAATAAAATACAAAAACAGTATTTTTAACACCGCAAAAATTTTTTACCAATGTACCAGTTTTTAAATAATTATGCCTTATGCTAGAACCAACCTTAGTAAAACTTTATACCGCACGGTATAATTTCTACAATTTTTTAAAATATGTCATTTTCATTAAAAAACAATAAATTAAATGATTTAAGAAAAAGAAAAATCTTTATTTCACTTTTTCTTGAGTTAACAGAGGCAAATATTGTGTAAAAATTATAATTTAACCAACAACTTTAAATGCTTTATATGGTAAACTTTATTAAGTTTTTTAAGTACCAGTATACAGAGTATTATCAATTAAAATATTGTAAACTTTTGTAACTTACGGTTTTATAATAAATAATAGTGTTAAAACAAAAACATGTTAGGTGTGCATTTCTCGCCGACAAAAAGCTCAATTTGTAATATATATTAATATATAGCTTTATAAAATAATTGAAATTTTTGTAAACGAAATTGCTGCAATTTATTCCAAATATTATTCAATTCGTATGAAACAAATGAGCTATATTTTTTAATATAATTTGTGCTTACTGCAGACTATTTTAAAAATTTTTTAATGATTGTTTTAGTTGTTTGTTTTTAGCTTTCAATTTGTTTTCAATAGAATATGGGAGCATATAAAAAATCTTCGTTTATTATAAAACAATAAATTAAAAGGATAAGATACATGTATGGTTCTGATAAACTTTAATTTTATAGTGGCCCTGAAATTTTTTGGTTTTTTGCTAAACAAAAATTAAATGAAGGTAATGGGTAACTCTGTCCTTGAGTTATTTTAAATGCATAATTTTTGGAATAAATTATAACAGTTATAAAAAAATTCACAAAACCATCGTATTTCTTTGGCCATTTTTGTTTACAAGCGACCCCCGATTTCGCAAACCCTGTAAAATATCAGCAATAGGAGTTGTAAAAATGATTTTCATTGAAACGTTTAACAAAGAGAGTTTTAAAAAAAGTTCATTGAAAAAATAAAATCGAGAGTTGTTAAAAACATTCATTGAAACATAATAATGAGAGTTTTAAAAAAACCGTCAAGTATTAACACCATGAGCTGTTAATGAAAACGTTCCAAAGTTCCGATTAGTTTCGTCAGATTTTGGGACAAATAACGTACATTTCCCGTATTCCAAGAGAAATTACATAGTTTCGTGGTTCTGCTGACTGGAATTCCGAGCCTGAATCTCATTCAGCGGCACTTCGGCCGGGTCGGGAACTGCGCGCAATTGCTTTTCGCATAACTTTCCGACAATTGCCGCGCCTAAAAGTAAAAAATTAGCGGGATATATAAAAGACTGATATTGTTGGAAAATAGCCCGTATTCTGACGCATTTGTTCTAGGACTACTCTAGAAATTCCCTAGCACAGGCCCAGAGCAGTTTTATATATAACAAGGGATAAAAATTTATTTCCAAAACTTATTTCCATGACAGTCATGGACAGGTAGCACAGAGTCATTTAAAGTCGAGGTTATGGTCACCCCAGTTAGGTATTATATGAGAATTTTAAATCCTTAGAAGGTCTGCACTATAGACTAGTTCTGAATAAGCGTCTTTTACTGTACGAAAGAAGGTAAAAATGAAGAAAAAAATTTTTTAAGAAATCTTAGTTTTCTTAGTGTCTTTAGTAATTAATTAATGTAATTAATCAAAATAGCTACACAATTATGTTAGCGTCACAATGTATATTTTCAAAACTGGTAGATGAGTGATAGGACACAACCGCCTATAGCAGATATTTGCCAATTAGCAGCTGTTCCTCAATAAGTGGAAATTTACAGGGTCATTCTCAACTCAATGCTTAGTTTTCAATTATGAAAATCTAAGTTGTAGTTCATTTTTTTATTATCAGCGATGAAACAACTCAAACTGATTACTTTAAATGCATCAAGTCTTGCTAAAAAAACTTGTGGAATTTAAACAAGCACCACATACTCTAAAACCAAATGTTATTGGTATTCAAGAAACTTGGTTCAAAGGACACTACAAATATAAATTTCCTGGATTTCAAGTTTTTCGTAAAGATAGACTGCATGAACTAGGTGGTGGTCTCATCCTCTTAGTTCATCATTTATTCCCCACATCAGAAGCAATTCTTAGTGAAAATGCGATTAATGGATTAAACAATGTAGAGTTCCAAGCAATAAGGGTGTTCATGCAGTAACAGTAGATAACCTTTGTAAATATATATCGCCCTCCAACACCAGCCTTCGACCGATGTTCTCGGAATACTTACCGCCAAAAGCTATTGTAATGATATAAACTGTAATCATACTGCATGGGGGGAAATAACCTACACTCAGTAGATTTTGCAAATCAATGGGCTGATTGTCTACATCGTTAAAGTTTTACTGTTATTCTTGAGGAAGAAACGTATTCAACTCTGATTCACCAGGCAACTGGAAATGGTTCTCGTCCAGACCTAATATGTACCAAGAATGATTTTCCATTTAACCACACAGTTAGTATGCCAGACAACCGGGGTAGTGATCATTTCATGCTAGTAGCTACATTGTATCTTTTGCATCCATCAGAAAAGTTATATTTGAAGCGTCCTCAAATAACAATCAGGAGGTTCTTAAAAGCCATCTGGAACAAATATAAAGAACTAACAAACCCTATTGGTGACATTGATTTTGAATCGCTGTCAATACAAGAAGCTACTGCAGAAATTATTAAAACCTTGATAAATGCAGCAAAACAGTCAATTCCCAAAATGATCAAAAAATTCAGTGGAGTCAAAAGAAAATGGACCTCTCAAATGGCAAAATTAGTTCGAGTTCAAAAACAAGCCTTTAAAATGTTTCTTAAAGCTAAAACTTCTGAAACAAGATTATTACAAAAATATAATAGAGCTTCAGCCTGAGCAAGGAATTGTCAATTAAGTACTTTTCGGTGTAAGTGGAAAATTAAAATCTCAAAAGTCAAATCCTTTAAGGACCTATTTCAATTGTATCGTAATGTAAATGAATTTCCAGAAGACAATAGAAATACAATTTTTACTCAAGACCATCAAAAAGCAATAACGGAAAAAGAAAAAGCAGAAGTACTTAATAATTATTATACACACCGTGAACTTCTTCAGAAATGTAATCTTCAAGAAAACAGTCAACCAACCATTAAATAAACCCCAAAAACGTTAACTTCAACAGAACCAAAAAGAACTTTGGAAACTTTTAAAAACAGCAACCAATGATAAATCGCATCCAATATTTAATGTTGAAGTAACTATTGATGGGGCAAAAGCAGCACTGCAGCGAATATTAAAAAACAAAGCGGTTGGGTCAGATAAAATATATCCCTAATTTTTGATTAATTTGAGTGAAAACGCTATTAAAGGTATCTGTAAACCTTTTAACAAAATCTGGAACACAGGATTTATATCTCATTTTTGGAAGTTAGCAGAAATCACACCAGTTCCTAAACCTGAAAAAGAAAAAAACTGCCCCTAAAAATAATTGACCCATATCACTAACATCAGTTCTTATTAAATGTATGAAATGTATACTCCTAGCCCGATTAATTTTCTGGTTAGAAAAGAATTATAAAAAGATTACCCAATCAAATTGGAGCCACACCAAGCCATAAAATAACTGAGTTATTGCAATCCTTGGAAGTAGATATAGAAAATGGATTTGAACAGAGCCAACACACACTAACAATTTTTGTTAATATTTCCCAGGCATATAACAGGGTAATGCATGATGATGTTATTAAGCGGTGTATAAATCTTAGGATATCTGGAAAAATGTTAACATGGATAAAAAAACTATTTATCGGAACATTGTATCCAAACGCGTATAAACGGTACAGTCTCCAATAACAAACAACTTAAAACATCCCAAAGATGCTGTCTCAGCCCGTTGTTATTTACAATTCTGATGGATGAAATAGCGACTCCTCAGTTTTTACCCACTGATGTTATTAAATTGTGGTATGTTTATGGATGAACTTGAATGTCATATTACATCTGACAATCCCCAATTTCTACAAGATAAAGGAAATCAAAGTCTACGTCAACTTGAGCAGTGGCGTATCAAGAGGAATTTCTCAGTTGGTATGGAAAAATCTTTTGCTGTTCTTTTCTCCTTATCAAGACTAAACTTTAATCATATCATGGCTTCAACTGTTTTACAAAAGCACCCAATACCCATTAAACCAACTGCAACATATGTGGGAGTAGTATTTGATCAAAAGCTAAAATGGATAATCATAATATACAAGTCATTACAAAAGCTCAAAGTCGCTTAGGAGTATTGCGCCGTCTTTCTGGCTATTAACATGGTTTAACTCTTCTCCAATTAGGTCAGCTATACATCACAACAATTTGCTCAGTTCTAGGCTATGCTGCGATCATACTTTTATGCCATTTCAACTGCTTCCCAACAGCAAATGTCCTATATAAAATTAATTCTGTACTGTGCCAGTGTGGACTAGTTTAATTACTTTTCCATCTCCTGCAAGTGTGCCCTCTGTGGCAAAGAGAACACAATGCGGTATAGCAAACTGTTGTCCCTGATAGGCCACAACAACTTTTTTGAACTAGAGTGGACCTTATTGCTACATATAAGTTGTTAAGACTCCTAAATCGTGTATGAGGTACTAACTTTTACTAACATTTGTCTTATTCATAAATTAATCAATGTAGTAAACTAATAAATTTAATACTTAATTAACCGTTTCTGTTTTGCTGCTTTCTCCTGGGTTTAGCTCTGTAATTTATTTTTTCCTGGTTTTAATTTAATCTTGCCGTAGCTATGATTATGTTAGGCTATGGTTTTTTTCTTTGACACTGTCGATTTTCCGCACCCGAGAAGAGTACCAAGAGTTCTAGACGGTGTGGCAGTGGCATGTTATCTATCTATCTATTTATGTGTTTCAATATGTTGAAGTATTTTAATATGTCATTTTGTGCTAAATAAATTTATGTTTTTTGATTAAACATTAAAATAGTTACAAAATCATCACTAAAATAGTATTTTTATGAGCAATAATTTCAAATAGCAAAAATAAAGTTGAATTTTGTGCTCTGAAACTAATTTAATACCTATATAGGTTTTTTATGCACTGGTTGTAAAAATATTTCAAATTTAAAAAATAGTTTTAAAAAGTCCATTCCAAACTCTTAAATAGAAGCATTATGGAATTTATAAACCGATTTTAGCAAATGAAGACTAAAATTCCAATGGCAGTGCGGTCTAACGTAGTGGTGTTAACGTGGTGCGCTTATAGTTTGATTTCAGTTGGTCTCAGAAGGTTTTCAACTACAGGTTTTGCTCATATCGTCGTTACTATGGTAAAATGAGCCATATGTATTATGAAATACACGTGATTGTGACTCATTCTGTAGTTATTAAGGTCCTGATTTAAACTTAAAATAAGTCACAGTCACATATATTTTATACGATATGTGGCTCAATTTGCCGTAGTAACGACGATATGTTCGGGTCTAAAAAGAACACAAACCGATGCTGTCCCCGTGAACGTTGACAGTCGTGCGGATTCGGTCCAGGAACCAGTCCACCGGCATGATCAGAACGAACAAATGAGTGGGAAGACCGACAGCGATCAGGACCATGATCATTGTCACTATCCCTAAAATAATAAGGTGGTTGTAAAATAAAATAAAACAATATAGTGGTTGTATAACAATATTATGTCGAGGTTGTGGCGCAGTGGCAGAACCCACGTCTTGCATACTAAAAGCTGGTTCATACTTATGTAAAAACGCCCTTTGGACAAAGTACAAAGGACAAATACAGCGTATAAACCTATTATGTCGAGGTTGTGGCGCAGTGGCAGAACCCACGTCTTGCATACTAAAGGCTGGTTCATACTTATGTAAAAACGCCCTTTGGACAAAGTACAAAGGACAAATACAGCGTATAAACGTATGTAAAAACGTCCTTTGGACTTTGTCCAAAGGACGTTTTTACATAAGTATGAACCAGCCTTAAAGGTCCCCGAATCGAGTGATACTGTACAGTGATAATATTGATTATTATAATATTATTACGAATATTATGATAATATTGATTACTACAGTGATAATATTGATTATTTGTTAATATTGTTATTTGTACTATTTTTGTAATGCAGTTACTGTTGAGTAACATCGGCCTTGCATATCCCGGGTTATGCGAAATAAATAAATTATAATACTAAAACGAAGAATCCAATCATTAATTTATTATTAGACTTTGATTATAACATAATATGAATCAATTTTATTCCATTAGGATGAATTTGGTTGTTTAGAGCCACTCGCCACTTTTTAAAAATTCGATATTTATCTGGCAGGCTTTTTATTATATCTATACACACTCTTTAAATTACCAAATTATCTCCACGTAATTAAAACTTTCCAAATATTTTTAATTTAAAAATAAAATTTGAATATTTTAAAAAAATTTAAAAAGTTTTCAAGCTTACCCGCTTGTGGAATCCCGGCCGCGCCAATGCTAGCCAACGTTGCGGTCAAACTAAAACAAAAATAAGGATTAAAACTTAAAATATCTTGTGAGCTGAAGACATGGAATTGCGTCAAGACAAGCATTCATTAAAATGTCAAAAAATAATTAGCTTGTTCTGGATTTTCGCTTTTGAACATTTGTCTTTAAACTTTGTCCTTTGTACAAATATTTATACAATTTTTAGACTAGATTTGGATAGTTTTGGACGGTTTTTTGTGTTGTTTTTTTGCACTGATATTTTAAAAAAATCATAGTTCAAAAATTCTGGAAAACTTTAAAGACGCTTTTGAAAAGTTCATAACCGGTCTTTTGGATATTATTTTTTTGAACATATTGAATAAATTTTTTTCCGCGGTATTCACGTCTAAGTGGATAGATAAAGTGCAAATAAGATTGGTCGCCTACTTACCTGACCAGGATAACCTCTCCAATAGAGAGTGTCCTTCCTAAAGTCTGTGCTATGTAAATAGCCGCTACTGCTTCATACAATGCCGTGCCATCCATGTTTCTGTAATGTTAATTACATTTTGTATTTAGAATAATAAAAGCAGAGTTTAGCTGTTTGTCACTTAATAAAAATCGTATTTGAGAGATTAAATATCAAAACAAACTTATTTCGGACAATTTAAAATAATCAATTTAATTAAGTTTTGATTTCTAACTAATTTTCTATTAGTTGGAATTTATTACTCAATTAATTTCATTTACATGTTCCACTTGTGTTAATTTTGTATCATTAAATTAAGCTATAAGGATTTAATTGTGTCATTAAATCCTTATAGTTTTTATTTTGCTTGATTTTTTTATTTTTTTAATGTTTAAAGAACAATTGCACTACCCAACCACAGTTGGCTTTTAAGCCACAGTTGGTTTGGTCCTAGTATAAATAATTGCAAAAAAACAATATGCGGTGTGGTAAACATTTTGCATAAATCAAATTAGTCTATAAACTGAAAACTTGGTACCACCTAAACCAAAAAAATAACAATGAACTCCAATCCACACTGGAAGAACCACAAAAATAAATTACTTTTTTTGGAAAAAGGTTTTCAAAAAATCTAACTAAATTTATTTCTAAGATGACCGGCTTTGGCACTGCGGTCACTAAAAAGTTGGTATATACAGTGATTGAGTTCATAGGAGACTCATGTGGTTTTTTTTACAACACATGTTATAAATTATGTGGCATCTGTTTGGCGTGCGCTTTTACAAAATTTGTTTCTTCAAAATTTTTTTATCTGATTAGAAAATTTATTTTGATAAAATCTAGTTTTTTTTAAATCAAAAAATTATAATTAATTTTTTTTTATAATAATCTTTAATAATATACCATATTAATATATAAATTAATAATTATTTTGATTATTTTAAAAAATTATAGTATGTTTAAAAGAAGCCTCGAAACTTAAAATATTTTAACTTTTATAACTGTCAAATAAATCAACTCAAAAATATAATTTTTACGCAACAAAAAATCAATTCTTTGTATAATATGAATAATAATTATTTGCAAAATAGGGATTAAAACAACCAAAACATTAATACATTCGAACCTATTAGAGCCAGCAAGACTGTTACAACTTTTTACGCCAAACTTATTAGGTAAACTAAACAGTGCGGTAATAAAAATAAAATAATTGAAATATTATTAATAATATTCATTAATCTGAAAAAATACTTACATTGTTGCTCCTAGAGGCAGGACAAAGCGAGTCACTCGGGAATCCACGCCGTTGTTTTCTTCACAGCACTTTATTGTCAGCGGCAATGTGGCTGAGCTAAAAAAACAACAAAAAAATCAAAAAAATTTTTGAAAATAATCTAAAAATATTTTTAAAACATGACATTGTGTACAAAAATATTGATAACTCATGAGGTTGAAAGCATGTAAGAATAGGGTAAACGCTCAGAAGATACAGAAAAACTAGTTAAGGCAGCTGAAAAAGCCTGAGATGAAATCATCACAGATAGAAACCAAATACTAGCGCGTCCAAACTCAACAAAATGAGCATGTAAAAAGGCATAAAAAGGAGCTGAATCTGCTTCAAAACCATCAGCTAAGGGGCGTTAACTGTGTGCTAACCGCAGATAACAAATCTATTCATAAAGAAAATCAAATTCTTTTTAATAGTAGCGATATTTTGTAAGCATAATAGTTTAATTGGTCTAAAAAAATATTTATGACACGGATTTCAGTTTTCTGTTAAAATTACAATCATTAATGACAGTTAGCTTTCCCCATATCGCAGATGCATCTAAGCTCGCACAATGATACCAGCTAAGGTGCAGTGTGACACCGCAGCGGTACTGTGTAGCAGCGTTTCGGTACTTGTTGCAAGTCTGAGATACTGTGTGCAGGTTCTAGGTACTCTGTAAAACTCCGCAATAGCCTGTTTCACTTTCCAGTATCATTATGACAGCACTGTGGTACTGTCCGCAGTTTTGTGGTACTATGTATGTATAGATTTACAGCTCTGTGCACAGTTTTGTTAGAACTGCACGCTGCTTTGTGAATCTATATGCAGCTCTGAGGGACGGCAGGGTAGTAGTACTGTGTGGCAGTACTTCGTACTCACATAGGAAGTGACTGAAGCTTTGTGGCAGTTACCTGGAGGAAGTTCCCAGGCTTTGTGGTTACCTGGAGGAAGTTCCCAGGCTTTGTGGTTACCTGGAGGAAGTTCCCAGGCTTTGTGGTTACCTGGAGGAAGTTCCCAGGCTTTGTGGTTACCTGGAGGAAGTTCCCAGGCTTTGTGGTTACCTGGAGGAAGTTCCCAGGCTTTGTGGTTACCTGGAGGAAGTTCCCAGGCTTTGTGGTTACCTGGAGGAAGTTCCCAGGCTTTGTGGTTACCTGGAGGAAGTTCCCAGGCTTTGTGGTTACCTGGAGGAAGTTCCCAGGCTTTGTGGTTACCTGGAGGAAGTTCCCAGGCTTTGTGGTTACCTGGAGGAAGTTCCCAGGCTTTGTGGTTACCTGGAGGAAGTTCCCAGGGCTGTCAACAGCGCCTGCAGCATTCCGTAGACGTATTTCAGCGGGTTGCGCCGTGCGAAGATCAGAAGGAGGCCCGGCAGTACGATTAAGCCGTGTATGGTCAGACCGGTCAGGACGGTAATCATGTAGCCGGCCAATCGCTTCAACTCCTGGGCCAGATTACCCATACCGGCAATTTGGGCCGCGATCAGAAAGGTGATTCCGATTGGAGAGTACCTAAACTGGTAGCGCTGAGGTATTCGTTTATAAACAGCACATTAACACATTTTCAAAAAGTGTTCACTGGGCACAACCAAATTTGTTATTATAAGGCTGTCAAGCGAAATTTATTTCGCTAAATCGAAGCATATTTTAACATATTTTTGTGATAACAGAAATTTTTTTTTAATCTTAAACTGACGTGTAAGTGAATTATTTATTATTATTTTTTTTAATGTGCGTTTTTTTAATAAGACCTAAGATAAAAAAATTTAATTCATCTCTTAATATTTTGGCCATGGTGTGCGCCTACTGGAACCCTCTATTTCAAATCAATCTAAAAACAGTTGCGGTCAAAATTTTAAATTGTTAAAATTGCGCTTGTAAAGAAAACTTTGGATTAAAAAGAATATAATGAGACACCACACGATCTATGTTATTTTTGGTATGAATTTAATGAAATCAATGTTTTCAATACGGGTATGCATTGTCGGGAAATTTCACTTTAGCCGCGCCTTAGCTTTAGTACTAAAGGTCCAAAAATCGTTTAGCCTTAGCTATAGTACTAAGCCTAAAAAAGGTTTAGCACTAAAGCACTTCAGCCTCAGCTTTAGCAAACTGACAAATATGGACGTGTTCCTAAGTTTTAAAAATTATCCCTTTTTAAGGTAATTCTTAGCGTTGCACTGTGAAGTTTACAGTAAAAATTTAATATTAAAGACCTTTTTAACGTTTATTGCATTAGGTTAGTTTTATATTTAAAAAATATTATTTTTAGAGTTAATTTTACAATTTTAAAGTTGCTCTTGTAACTGTATTCCAGTTTTCACTTTAATTGTAAATAGCCATCAAAAATGGTTAACTATCAAAAATATTTGTTTTGAAATGAATATCTAAAACAAAAAAACATTTAACCAACATTTGTTTATTTAAAAAAAAAAACGCTTACTGCATAATAAACTTTACAAAATGCTCGAATGAATTAGTAAAAATAAGATTTTTTTTAAGCACCTAGAAACTACGAATTCTTTTCAATGCTTAAACAAGAATAAAAAACACATAAAAAATTAAAAATTAAAACCCCATACTCACAACACCTTGAAACCAGAACTCGCTTTAATCGTTTTAATTAGCATTATTGTTTAAATAGCTCACTTATGTTACTTTTAAAGTAAAAATATAGTATATTTAACTCCAGGTGAGCTTAGTTTTGGCAGTTAAAATAGGGGGAAGGTTGGGGTGGTTGGTTACCGAAGGTAAATTGCATCTTAAATTCTCGGAGGGAGGTCCTAGGGGGACCTTTCGTATTTGCTACCTTTTTATGAAGGTAGGCCCTGGATGGAAGCATTTAAAATCCAAAAGAAGGTCAGGTTGTGTCTGGTTTTCAAAACATAATACTTTAGAGGTGTCGAATTAAAAATTCTGGAGAGAAGTCAGGTTAAAAAATTAAAAACTTTTTTGAGGAAAACTCGATTTTTTCCTGGAGGGGTCGAAAATTTTAAGATTAAACGGGGAAGCTGGATCCAACCGTACCTTTTCTTCAATTGATAAAGGGGAAAGGTGGATCCAACCTTACCTTCTCTTTAAATGATAGAAATTTCATGAAATAATCATGTTTTTGATTGGTGGGAACACGTACAATTTTTATAGTGATTTGTCATTTTCCTGTCAAAAGCTAACGTTTTGCAGGGCCCATACCATTTGCCGAGCTTTTCCCAGCTAATTTCAGTTTAGCCGCGCTTTACCTTTAGTACTAAACCCAAAAAAACCTTTATTACTAAAGCACTTGGCCTTTACCTTTATGACACCCGTAGTTTTCAACATATGAAAAATTTACAAAATAAAAAAAAGCTGATTGTGTAAAATTTTTTTCTTAAAATCTTGTTGAAAACCGCGATTTCCTTCTTAAAAAATCGAATAAAGCGTTGAATTTAGATACAAGAAGCTACCTTTTTCCAATTATTTTAATACTTTAATTAGTTTTAAATAAAACAATTTTTAAAGAAAAAAAAACTTATACCAGATGACGAGGGAAATAAGTCGCATCATCGCCCCTTCCAGAGAGTTGAAGAACTCTCTCAGGGCTCGGCCCTGTTCCTGCATTCGGCTAAGGATGATGCCGAAAATGACGCTGAACATCACCAGACCGAGTATGTTCATGCCGTCATTGATCTGGGTTCTGGGTATTTCTAGTAGGGCGTTTCGGTCAGCTGAAAAATAAACAACTACGGTGTATTTAAAATCGCAAGTAGACAGTTTGAACAAAATTATAGAAATTTGAAGAGTCCCGAATTGAATTTACATATACAAAACTCGAAGTAGTTTGTTCGAAATCGTTTAAAACTAGGTTCAAAGGTGCGGTGCGGAGTCAAACTTTTTGACTTCTATTTTGATAATTTTTTTGTGAAAACCTTACTTTTGCCCCCAATAACCCACAAAATTTTTTTCAACAAAATATCTCGAGTGTTTCATGAGTTATGACCCCCAAAAATGGCGGGCGTTTTTTGACAATTTTGTACGTGAAAGATTGCTCAATGGGTATAACGATTTACGTTACAAATTATGCACTTAAAGAAACCGACTATTTTTTACTTTAATTTGATACCTTGATCGTTAAGATTGGTGTAGTATTTGTCGAAATATTACGTTTCCTGTAAAAAAAAATCCCGCGATTTTTTCGTTTAAAACATCAAACGACGGCAGTGCTTTTGTAAAGTTTGGCCAACCTTTTTTTACTTTACTTCGTGTTTTTGTTGAAAAAATCGAGTGTTTTTTGTACGAGAAACGCAATATCTCGACAAATACTGCACCAATTTTAACGATCAAGGTATCCAATTCAAGAAGAAAATAGCCGCTTTGTTAAGTTTATAATCTGTAGTTTAAGTCGTTATACCTATTGAGCAATCTTTCCTGTACGGATTTGTCGAAAAACGCTATTTTTGGAGGTCTTAACTCCTGAACCACAAAAGATAGGGCAGTTTTCACAAAAAATTATCAAAAGCGAAAACAAAAAATTTGATTCCGCACCGCATCTTTAAGCCTTACTTTAAACTTGAACTAAAACCAATTTGCTATATGAAGCTCCAATGTTTGCTGCGAACATTAACAGGCTGAGTATGTTCATCTCAGCATTGATCTGATTTTTGTAAATTACCAGAAGTGCGATTCGTTCCGCCAGAAAATAACACAAAATGAAATACTCTAAAATAGAGTTTTGAAGGTACTTAGGTTTAGGTATAATTGAAAAAACCTGAAAACTAAAAACTTGAGCTGAAAAATTAAATCGCAAATAGGCAAAACGGCAAAAAGACCCCATATCACTCAGAGCAATTTGACCGCAAGTAGACAATATGGGATTTGTTGCAAAAATAATAAATTATTTAAGCCAAAAAATAGAACTTTAATGTTTTTATAAGGAAATTTGCATAAATTCAAACTTAAAATACGGCTTGAACTTAATTTTTAATTGATTTTAAAATAAACTGCCTAAAGTTTCGAATTTTTAAATCAAAGATTTTTGTTCTAAGACGCCCGAATGCGCATTAAAATTATGGAGACGTGTTGTTAAAACGTAAGAACCGGAATGGCATCTCATCTCAACATCTCACATAGTGAGATATAGGCTTAAGTTTGAACGGGTTCAAATATATAAAACTACAAATTCTCATTTTATAAATGCAAAATTCAAATTTTGGGTTTTAGGTTCCAGCATCGCATTATCATAGCTCAAAAGTCCCTAAATATTAAAAACAAAGAACAAAAACATAAAAAAACTTGCAGATCAAAATCCTTTTAAAAAATGGCACAAATATGTAGATGTATACAGTATAGTCGTAAGGTGTATCTCACATATGGGGATATGGGGTTTGAAAATAACCAGGAGGTGTAATTGTAGCTGCAGCAGATAAAATACAAAAATATTTTAAATTAAGATGCAGTTGAAAGATATATCAAGTTAAGATATACAGTTCCACCCAATGGGAGGCAACAAAACAGTCACGAAAATGGTCACGATAGTCAAAGCTCTCCTATTCAAACGGAAATTGTTCAGTGTTAATATTCTTTACAAAGTTATCACATTTTAGAATCACTTTTAGCCAATTAGTGCTTGAAAAAAAGATGACTTATCTAATCTAGAGGAGAATTTTTTCCACCACAAGCAAGTAACAAGAAATAATACTCGATCTCCTCCCATCACCACCCCCACAGCAGAACACATAAGAAACGAAGCAACGGGGCCGCGCGGCCGCGGGGATAGCTGGCAGACAAACCGGGGGGGACCGGGGGGAAGAGGCCCCCGAAAAAAAAAAACAAAAAAGCACTTTTTTCAAAAAAAAAAAAAGAAAAAAAAAAAAAAAAATTAAAAAAAAAAATAAAATAATTGCTATAAAATAAGAGGATAATTATTATTTATATTTTATGATTTTATTAAAACTCTATTTTAATAAGATTCTTTATTTTAATCATGAATCATTATTCTAAGAATTAGAATACTTTTTGAGCAATAAAAACCATTTTGTCGATTTTATTTACAAGATTAGGGTTTGACATTAGAAGTACATTCAAGAAACGTATAAAAAAAATAATAAAAATTATAAAAACATAATTTATAAAAAAAAAAAAAAACACACGAGAAGAATTTCCGGCGAGTGTAACAAAAATTTTTTCAAAAAATTTAAAAAAAGTATGCACGTCTTACTTTTTGGCGAAAACTACTTTCTGTGCACACACCAAAAATTTTCTCGGACAGAGATATTACACAAAATACTTTTTTTTTCCAGACATACATAAAAGCCCCGCGCATAAAAAAAGAAGGGAAGGGGGGGATATCTTCCCTAATACACTCACGCGTGTGTCTATCTATATAAGAAATAAATCGTACAACTGGAGATTTGTTTGGATTATATATATTATATTCTTACTTTTATTTTTATGTGTTATTGAAACTGTTTCAAAATTTAGTGATGTTAATACATTTTTTTTCAATAAAAAAAATTCAAGTTGATTTTTTGTTTTTATTTTAGCATTTTTAAATTTATTGCCGAAACTACACTGGTATTCATAAATTTCGGGTAGGGTCTATTCGGACTGGGTCCGCTTGTTTTGGTAGGAAAACCCTGCGGAGTCAGTCCACTTTTTTTAGCGAGTTTAATATTTTTATACAGCCCAAAAGACACCAAACTTAAATTTTTTAACAAGAAATTGGTACGAACTGTTTGTATTTAAGTTGGAAAAAGTTTTCGAACAAAATTTGCTTAAAAAATCAATTAATACGTGTCAAAAATTAACGATATTAAATACTGGGCACAGTCTAAAAGGTGTACCACCCAGTCCAGAGTTTTCTTGCCAAAAGTTACGGACCCAGTTCGTATAAACCCGGTCCAAAATTTTATGAATATCAGTAAAAGTGCTAGGTATAAATAGAAATTCCAGTAAAAATTATCTTTGAGCTTTTATTTTAAAAAAATTTGCTAATTTAGTTTAAGTTTTTTATAATTATATTTTTAATAAAAGTAAACACATATAACCCAAAAATGGTGAAAACCTTATTTTTAAACAAAAAAGTTTGCTGAAAATTCGAATTTGTGCGACTTTAATACTGAAAACCCGCCATTTTCTTCTATTTCATAGGCGCATTGTTGGTTTTTTTAAATTAATTTTTAACGCAATTTTTAACACAGTAGTGTTTTGCAGTGCATATGGGAACTTTTCTTCCACTTTTGCGTGAAAAAAAGGGTATTGACAGCAAGAAAAATCTCTGCGTAAGAAATCAGTGGTATATGCACAGAAGGTCGCGTGCGTTAGAAATGTTGCGTTGTTTCTTGCAGAATTTGATTCAAGAACTTAATGTATAATTGGAAATTTTCTAGGGCCATATGTTTTTGATAAATCTCCAGAAATTACAAAAAGTAGTGCCAAAATCACAAAAACAATTTCATTGCAAAAGTTCGCGTGTCATTGATTTTATGATTTTTGGCTAAAAAATAAGTTAGCGAATTAAAACGACTAAAACTAACAACTTGAAACAAGCTAGAAAGGGAACATAGTCGCTTGTACTCGCAATAATTTAATTATTTTACCTTTTACAATTTAAAAAAGTATTTTTTAATTTAAAAAAGTGGTAATAAAGCTTTAAAAATGTTCTAACAATTTAAAATAAAAAGGTGCGTTTTAACCCCTCCTGTATGTTTATAGACCGAAAAATCTTGAATAGAGGCATGTAAGTAAAGTTCTAAAAAAATGTTTCTTCAAAATAATATTCTTGAAGACTAGCATTTTTTAGAATTAGAGTTACATTTCTACAATTATCAACATATTTTATTTATTGTAATATAAAGAAATTTCGCTATTTTCAAATAATTTTTTATATAGGTATCCAATTTTGATTTTGGTTCCTTTAACACGTTTTGGTTTTTTAATCAAAACATACTCCCCGTATAAAAATGCTTTAACTCCTGTTCTATATGTAGAGCATTCTTTAAAAGTTATAAAAATGGGTAGTGAGATTAAGTATAATATTATGCTTTAAACTTGAATATATTTCTAATACTTACGTAAAATGTATACTACTGTTGTAAAAAGTTACATTTACTTTTACTTAAACTAACGAATTTTTTATTACTTTTCCTTTTACTCGATTTTTAACCCTTTGGGATTTTTTTCGTCCAAAAACCGCTGCAAATCTGCAAAAGATATATTGCGTCAGTGCTGCAGTGTGTGAAACTCTGTGGCTCTCGACGATCGTTGACTAAGATTTAACATTGAGCAGCAGTGGCGTGAAATCCTTTCTTCGGATTTGCAGCGGAATAAATACCAACGGGTTAAATTTCACTTACTTTTACTTTTACTCTTACTCGGATTTTTCCTATACAAATACTTAAATTAATTTTAAAAGATTTCCTATGGGCTTGTTGTAAAATGAGTCTCAGATTCTCAGAAGAAAGTTTTTTAAGCCGCGAACACGCTAAACGCCATTTACTTAGACGAAAAAACTTATTAAAATGAAGATATAACAAAATATTTTGGAACGGAGCTCTGGAGCTCCAAAACTCGACGTTTTGCTCCATTGCAAAATTACTTTTATTATAATTTTACTTTTACTTTTACTTAAAAAATAGGTCTTCCTTTTACTTTACTTAAATATAATTTCGACCATTACTTTTATTTTTACTTTACTTAAATTAAAATATCACAAATTACTTTTACTCTTACTTTACTTAAACTAAATATTTTTAAAATTACTTTTTACTTTTTCTGAAAATAATCAAAAATTATTATTTTTTACAACCGTAGTGTATACTAATTATAATAATAATTTATGTTTAAAAGAATCGAAATATTCAAATATTTTTTTGTTCTGCTTGGAAAAACTTTGTGTATTAAAAAAATATTTTTTTCTACTTACACAAGTGCTTAAATTCTAAAATATGACTATTAATTACCTAAAACAAATAATTTACAGTAAAAAATTAGAATTTTGAAAAAAACGACCAAAATTGCAAATTCTTCTAAATTTTTAGCCTGCCCCGGCCCCGGCCCCGGCCGGGGCAAAATTTTCTACCCCGGCCCCGGCCCCGGCCCCGGCAAATTAAAATTTCTCTACCCCGGCCCCGGCCCCGGCCCCGGCATCAGCAATAATTCTGCCCCGGTCGATCACTAGAAACCTTCCATTTAACGAGCGTTGTCAGTGTTAAAGATCTCCACGGAATTATAAAATCACTTTCAGCCAATAAGCACGTAGAAAAACATGGATTCTCCAATGAACGCGGCGACGAAATGGCCACGTCCCTTTTTAGCCTTGCCACTTTATCCTCTCACAGATCAAATATATACTCACAAATGATTAATTTTATCCAACATATGAGGGTTCTTATTAACCAGGGTGACATGTTGGTATTTAACCGGTATTACGATTGTTCTGATTTACTGATATAGGTTTCGCTATCAAGTGTAATATTTAAGTTACAAAGTTTTGGGAAATTTGGAATTGGTAGTGAGAGTAAAAAACATGGTTTGGGCTCAGGCTTGGGCTTAGAAATAAGTTTTATTTAATATACACTACGGCTTTAATTTCGTCTCCAATTAAGCTCTTGCCTATTTTCGGAAACTTAAGTACGTATTTTTGGCTTCTAGCAGCACCTCCAAGTTTTTTTGTTCTTTCGCGTTCGGTTCTAAGCTAAATAAAATAAGCTAAGTACAACTTAATACAAGCATTTTAAAATTGGGAGACACAAAGAAAAACAAAAAAAAACCTTTGTCCATATTTAATACGTCTTCGTCTGGAATAAACGTGGCATTTTTCCCAGTTCCATTTTTAAATTTCATGCACGTTTTCAACTAAAAAATAAAAGTTTGTTAAATTCATATTGCGTAGTGATTTTATACTTCAGTAAGAAGTAAATTTTATGCTCTTAATACGAACAAGCGTGACTTTAAAATTTATAAAATTAAAAAATTAAAACTGTAGTTCGTCAAAAGGGCCTAAAAAAGTCTTTAACCCACAGTTAAAATTTAGTTCTTTGTGATTTTTTGATTATTATGTTGTAAACTTGGGCTTTTTGATTTTTGCCCTTTTATTATATTAAAAAAACGTTAAAAAAATTCTAAAAATTTGCAGCAATTACAGTCAAAATTCAAAAGGATTGAGCATTAAATTTTACTTGAATATTCTTACTAAAAAGAAAAAACCAAACAGGCTATAAAAAATTCGACGTTTTTTTCGACGCAATTTTTAAACAAAATCAAAAAGTAAAAGGGCTTTGACAAACACTGAACATTTTTTTTAAAAAATTTTTTTATATGGAACTAACAATAATTATTTATAAAAATATTTTGACACAATATAAATTCCTTGTTTGCCAAAAATTTTTTTATTGAGCGAAATTAGTACAAAAAAGTATTTTCCCAAACGTACAAAATAACTTACATTTCGAAAGGCAGCTTCTATTAAGTTATCAGGAAAAAGATTCCTAAAAATAAGTATTGCAAAATGACATATAGTGTTGAGTAAGTTTTTAATGTTATTGTCAAAAAATACCGTTGTTACAAGACGCTATGTTGTTATTTTTGTTGTTGAATTACCTGAAACTTATCTCCCCTATGCAGATTATGCAAAGGGCAGGCGTAGGACAAACCAACATCGTTATTGATGTTGGACAAAGAGTCTCAACCATGGTGGTGAAATTTTCTTGCCACTCCTTTCTTGTCTTACGCTATGCTATAGACGTCGTTCTCTTCTTTTTTAAATTTAATTTTTTCAAAATAATATTTCAGTACATTTTTTCAAAGTGGCCCACTGGATAATATTCTAATATTATAGTTATTTTGCACTTTTATGTGGTTTTGGCTAAAAATTCAATTCTAAACTGCTTTATTTGTATTTGTTTTCATACATGTAAGCTAAACAACAAAAATATTATAGTTTGTACAAAAATAATGGTAAAGAAAAAATTTTTTAAAAAGAGAATTCTGCCAACAAAAGGCTTGATTTGACGACAATTATATTTCTATAACTGAAGGTAAATTTATAGCCAAGTTAAACGTTATAGCCAAGTTTCCTTAAAACGTAACCTTCGTTGACCAAATTTGCTCAGTTAAAATTTTTCAGTCTACACCAATTTTTGTACAGACTAGGTTCCGACAAAACAATGTGAATAACCTAACCAATTTACCTAAGAAGATCCAATATAGTGTCCACAGCATTTGATATGCATTTTTTACCACTTTGGGCATGGTCTTTAGCTACAGTGTTGGAATACCACGTTCCTGGACTTATTGCAACAACAAGAATTATGCCTTAAAACAAACAATCCTGTATAAATAAAAAGTATTATATATATAGTATAAAGTAAAAAATAGCATAAACAAAAATAAAAAGTTTGTGAATTATTCTGTTGACTCTTATGTATGTGTTATGTGTTATGTGTAATATTTTCGAGTATTCAGTCTATTCTTTATATGGTTAATGTTTATTTAAACTTTTATATAGGAAAGCTTTCACAAAACCAAAGTACATATAAATGTACGTATACTTAATTGATAAGATATGATTATACTGCTGTAAAATTTTACATAGTTTAGTCAATGATTTTTGTTAAATTTTATACAACTTAATACTTTTACACAAAAAGATGTTAAAATACAAACTGAATAAATTCTTTTATTATAAATGTCGAAAACACTTTTTTTTTAAATAACTCATTAAATATCTGTTTTACCAAAAAATACAGTGTGAAAAATTATTTAAGAGTTTTAAAAATTTGATTAGGAAATAAAATAGATTTATTACAACCAGTATTTAATATCACCCATATTAATGCTGTTTTTATCAGCATTACAAATGCGTATGTGTAAGATTGTTGTAAAATTTAATAAAGTCATTACTTTAAAAATTTGAGCCAAATATGTTACTAATATTTTTGTTAATCAACCGAACCAAATATTAACAATCAAAAATGATTCCAGATCATAAGTTTTTGCACAGACTTAAATTCTTTTAAAACTTCAAATACGGTCTTACAAATATACAATACATTCGTTACTTACAATTTTTAAGTGGTGAAAGTCAAAGTGATTAAATATTGGCAATCAAAGTGTGTTGCCAATTGTTTTACTCAAACTATTTTTTATATTGAAGTATCTTATTTTCATTAAATTAAGCTTAAACATTAATCCAACAAATTCGCAATTTCATTATTAAATTATTACCATAGATTTGGTATTGACACAGTAATTTTAATTTTTTATAAATATATCAGTCATAATTGCAAATTTGTTTGATTTAAACAATTTCTGAGCAATTGAAGAAATAAATTTCGCGCGGATTTGCACAAAAAAATTCAGACATGCATTTACATTTGTATGGTCTCCTTGTAATATATTTGTTAATAAATTAACAAAAATTATTTATAAGTATAAAGCATATAAAGTATATAAACTATATAAACTGGATAAAGTATATGAACTACACTGTAATGAAACAAATTTATATCAGGAAAAAATATTCTTTGGCCGCAGCAAAAAGACAAAAGTTGTGCATATTTTTTGTCTGAAAATTAATGCACCATGATGATTTTTATAGCAAAAGTTATCCATTTATCACGATTATTGATTAATTTCAAATATAATTTCATGGCTATCAATCAAGTAAAAGTTTTCCCGTATAGATGCATCGGCGCTTAACTAAGATTCACCCACAGAAATACGAAGATCAATAAATTACTATGTTAATCTATGTCCTAAGTCTCGAAGTCTTTTAAGAAGCGAAAGGGTTAAAAATTACAGGAGGCCCTAAAAAATCACACTAGAAAGTGTATAAAATTGGATTTTTTGCAGTACCTCGTGGTACAAAGTAAAAATAAAAAAGATGTATTAGGAAATTTTAATTTTACTGTAACTAATGCTTTGCTAAGAAATTTTTTAATTTAAATTTAAAGAAAAAACTCAAGGCAATACAAAACTAAACTGTAAACCGGAAGTAAAGTTCGCTTTTACTGCAATTCTAAGTCAATCATTCTTTGTACTACTACAAAGTTCAATAAAGGCAAAACCCTACTGTGGGAGAAATGTTGATTTTTGCTTAGTCAGCATTGCTACTTAATACAAGAATTGCTGAGATAACAAAAAATATTTAAAAATTAAAAGCAGTGGCTTATGAAACTTGCTTCAAACAACAAAAAAGCAAATTAAGGAAACTTAACATCAATTTTTTATTGGTTAATATTTCAAAAGTAATTTTTTCGGTCTGGTCTCAGAAGTAAAGAAAACTGTTTGCTAAACGTTAAAATGAAATATTTATATCAATATAAATGGTTACAATATTCCGGTGTTGTATTATTCTTATTGTTCGAATTAAAAAATAATAAGTATTACTAAAAAACACAAACAACTAAGAAAGTATCAATTTTCACAATATTAGAGTTAACTTTGTGATAAATTTTTTTATAAGTTTTTTTTTTAAACAAGTACAGTTCGTCCAAAAAAATCTATTGCACAATTTTTTTATGCAAAAAGTATCACACTAAAAAATGAGTGTATATTACTAATATCTATATCATTGTATACGATCTCAATATAAAATGCGATCATGTAATATATATTGATTTAAATAAATTATAAACAAATAAAGGATTTTCACTTCTTTCATTGGTGAAATATGCTAATTTTAAAACACCAATTTTTAATTTTTACACAATAAAAACATCACTTACCATTAATAACTGCCAACATAGTTGTAGTAAAATAATAAATAAGAGCACTAAGGCCAAGCCGTCCTGCTGTGGCAGAATTTAAAGCAGCCAAACTTGAGCTAAAATAAACAAAAAATGTCAGCTTCAGTAACACCTTTCGTTGTCTTGATGTTTCGGAAGTACACCGCATTTTAAATTCGATTTATAAAACTTTTGTTAAAGTTATATAGCCACATGTTGTCCCATTTTTCTTTGATAGTAAACGTTTTAGACGGAACATAAAAAACAGGCACTTAATTATATACTGTGCTCTGTCTTTTTTATATCCACATCAGCAAGTTATTAAAGATCCCACGACGAAGTAATCACCACAATTGCTAAATAAGCTTTATAAGGTGGATTATGAAACGCGCTATAACAGCTTATATAAACAGCCTGTGATTTTAAGTTGAATAAGTTTAGGCTAAAAATGAAATATTATTAACTTATACATATCCACTATCTCAAATAGTACAAACAAAATGTGAACTCAATGCTTGCCAGTGATTTCAAAACAACACTTAAGGTAGAACACCACAGTTATGACGATTTTTACTAAAAGTAAATATCAACTTAGATATTAATTTTTGTCTGACAAAAGTATAGTGCGATCAAAAGCTCAAATTATGGACGTATCCAACGGTAATAGTTTCATCGTTTACCGAATATTTTATTTCGAGATATAGTTCAATGAATTTAAAGCCAAAAAAGTTTTTGGCCATTAAAAAAATTTGATTTGATAAATTTTCCTGCAGTTTTATAAGAAAGGTAACGTAAAATAGGGGGCATTTTTAGATGTAGGTTGGGAATAAAATGTAATTCAAAATTTTAAGAAAATTAAAAAAATCGATGTTTTTAAAAAAGAAAAATCAAAATAGAAAAATCCTGAATTAGTTTTTTAATCAAAATGCATTTCTAAGTATTGATTAGACTTGTGTGTAACTATCTCCAAACCTTCTTTAAAATCTAAAGCAAATCAATTTTTTTTCTTTTTTAACTTTTTAATTAAAAAAAGTGTTACTTTATTCAACATACGCTAAATGAAAAATGAAAAAAATAAGAATATTTTTGGTAATGAATTTTATTATAATATAATGTACTTTTGATATGTATTTTATTTGGTGTCATTTTAATGATTGTGGAACGATAACAATTTTTTAAGAAAATGAATGTTAAAAATTGAATGAACAGGTCAAATTTCGTTAGTAAAAATTGATAGAAAAGATCTGCTCTCAAAATCAAACTGTGGTGTTATTATTTTAAGCAAACAAAATAGTCCACACTTTGTTGTAAAAGACAAGAAAGTTGCACATTGGAATCCACTGAAAGCCAAGGATGCAATACGGATTAAAATGAATCAACGTAAAGCTCCTTCAATTGGCATTTTATGCATTAGTCTTAAACGCCCTTGGTGTTGCACTCGTCAGTAAAACCACTAAGCCTAATAACATATATAAACATAAACCAGCAATCATATAAAAAAACATGCCAACATTAAAAAACATTAACAAAAACATAAAAACACAGAAAATAAAATAATATTTGTTTATAATTTTTTCACCACTTATATAGTAACATTGACAGGTAATAAAGAGCATTTATGACCCCATAATTTATATAGCAAAATCATCATTGTTGTGCGACGTGAGTCTGCTTCATTACAGCTACGTTTGATTTTAGTCCCGAACATTGCAATGATTGCTTTATTGCTTTCAAGCAATTGCTTTATTTGATACGGAATACGGACTCTTTTTAGCCACAAGCAGGAAACTTGGAACTTGGAGCCATTGAAAATTTTAGGAACTTGGAGCCCTTAAAAATTGATTTGGGCATAAATTTAAACTTTGCTTGGGCTTATGTAAACGTTTTAGCGATTTTTACTTTTGGCTCCAAGCTACCCACTTGCGACTCCAAGTACCTGGTATTTTTGGCTGCAAGTT
>JASAMX010034574.1:0-57987 GCA_030248175.1 Microlaimidae sp. YZB2_3
TGAGGTCAAAAGGCAGAACAGCAGCAACGGGTCCTTTCAGGACGACTTGAAAGGGGCTGAATACCCCCCACCCCTCAGGAGAAAATTTTATATTTAAAACTGTAAAACACCAAGACAACCCAGAATACATACCGCAAAACACTTGATTTAACTAGCATATGAATTTCAGATAAAATTAGGGTTTTTAATTAAAAAAATAAATGTAAAGCCTTATGGCGTGTAAAGATGACAGTGGATATAAACAATCATATTTCAACTACAAATGTTTTATTGAATAAGTCAAACTACATACAACATGATGTTTTTCTTGATTTTGTAGATTTATCAAGTTTTATTGCAATTTTTTAGCGAAAAGAGCTATACTTATTTTAAAAACAAAAATCTCTTAATACTAACACTAAAAGTCATATACCTTTTGTATAATTAAATTTAAATATAAAAGGCGTTTTGTAAAAAATGTAATAATGAAGACTGACATTTTTAATATTTATTATCAATTTAGTTTAGTCAAATTAAATTTAGGATAAATGTTTATGTTTAAAGCAATTTAAACTAATTTTTGTATATAAAAATATGCTTTAAAATAGAAAAATAACCATTTTTATGTAAGAAAAAATTTGAATAGAAATGAATAAAAAAATTAGAATAAATACTTGTATGTTCTAATGATATTTATATAATTAGCATTTTTACGTATTTTTAATAGCATCTCAACATGTCACATGAAACAAAATTGATGTGATTATGAATTTTTATTATTTAAACTTCCCAGGGTGAAATTAAGTATATTATAAAAACATTTTTTAGCTTTATTCACAAAAAATGATATTGAATATAGAATAAACATTAAAGGAGCATTGTCACACATCAAATACCTATAACGACTTGAATAAACTACTCTTAATACAAAACCTTTAATCTACCTCGACCAATTCGACAACATTTAAAAATTTTAATTTAATCGGGTTCAGTAACAAAAAAGTTATATGATCCTGCGTTATACATATTTAAATTGTGACAGTGTGTTCCCTTAAGTAATTATATCTCGCGAACGAAGCCACCAATTTTTTTAGAAAGTGTGTAAAAACTAAAAAGCAAATATTTTCACACATCAATGTAATTCTTTTATGGAACGGACCCTTTTGATTAATTGTAAAAATATTACCTTGTTGTGCTCCGAAATCTTGTAACAATTTTTCGTCGAAATATTTAACAAAGCCAAAAATAAAGCTTTTTATGGGGCGTTTTTTTACTAAGCAAATTTTAGTGCAAAAATATATAAAAAACCAACGTATTTTTATGTTCATTTTGAAACCTTGATTAAAAATTTTTATAAAGTCTTTGTCAAGATATTAGTGTTTTAGTGAAAAAAACCTGCGACTTTTACCTTAAAACGGTCGGCAAATTTTTGGCATAAGAAAAAATGCTAAATTTAAGTCTCTTATGAAAATTTTTATTTAAATGGAAAAGTGTCAATTTTAAAATTTTAAAATGTTTATTTCGATAGAGTTTTCAACAAAAAAAAACGCAAAAAATATGATTTTATTAAATATCTGTACTGTTTATTGAACGGTTTTTCGCTTTCCATGTTTCACAAACAATGGGATAACAATCTCAGGGTTTTTTTGAAGAAAACACTAATATTTAGGGAAATCATTTCATAAAATCAAAATAAATGAGGATGTAAAAATAAAGTTAACAACATGACGCCTGTTTTTTTATGTTTTCATAACAAAATTTTTTGCAGTGAAAAAGGCATTGTTCCAGGATAAATTGATTAAAAAATCCCTATTTTGGCCTTTTTTAAATGGTCTAAAGGTAAAAAACTGTTACAAGGTTTGGAACGCAGAATAAAGTTTGGTCAAAAAATAGTCGAAATCGAAAAGAAAAAATTTTTACTGCATTTTTAAGTGTTTATTCTAACACACATTCTTTTTTATAGAAATTTTAGTTTTTTTAAATCAAAGTGCAAAACCAAAAGATAAAATCATGGGTAAAACATTATGCAATTTATCAAAAAATCTTTAAGTCCTGTATAAAGAGTGGCGTCCATATAAGCCATTGAATAAAATGCCTTTTGAATAGCTTTAAAAATGACACATTTCTTTGAGTTATGTCATCATAATGACCTATTTTTCATTAATTCACGTGAATTTAAATAGATATTTATTTACGTGAATTTAGGTAAATTGAATTGTTCAATTATTAAATTAAAACAGACTCTTTATTATAACTAGCGTGAATTAACAGAAGAATATGACTTTAAAATAAAAATGACATTTAAATGGACTGAAATAATGTTGTTATAATCACATATTATAATAAGGCTTCTTATTCAGGATTTAAACCTCTTTTGGTAAAGTATAATATATTTTTTAATTTTTATTGTCAAGCTCACAATTAAGCTAATTAGCCTGGGCTAATTGTGAGCTTGAGCTTGAGCCTGAGATATATTGTGAGCTTGAGCTTGAGCTTAGTACTCACAATTAAATATATGTGAGTACCAATTGGTATTGAGCATTTGTGAGCAGCTCAATGCATCCCTATTTCAGCATCCACTTTTTCAAGGACCACTGCTATGGCAATATTTAGTGCTAAACGTGTTTTTAAACGAATTGGTATAAGATACTTTAAACTTAAATAATTTAAAAAAACAATATATTATTTGTTTCTTAACTTTTGTAGGTATTTGTTTATAAAATTTTACACATTTTTGTTGTACTTTTAGTTAAAACATTAAGAATGTGTTTATTAACTTAATAGTGGTGCTTGAAAGAGTGGATGCTGCAGTGTCCATGTTTAGCAAGTAGTCTGTACTTTCAGCAGGTTTGGGGACTTTAGAGCTGGGACTTTAGAGCCGGACCTGGGGACTTTAGAGCCGCAGCAGGGACTTTAGAGCCGAAATGAAAAATGCGTTTGCAAACAATAGTAAAACAATATACAAGTAATATTAAAACATTTACATAACAAATGGAGCTAATTATGCAATGCGGTAATCATTATGCGGGATAAATATGCTTCGGGTTTTCTATTGTATATACAGAAGATGACAAGAATAGAATTTGGCGGGAGAAGAAACTTATTAACTTCTAATTATTGATAAACTTCTAATCCTGAGCAAAAACATGGTTTAGATTCATGCTTTGATTTGTTTGATAAAAGATTTTTCATGTGAATATAAGGCATGGTTAAGGGTTAAGATTCACGGTTTTTGGGTTTTAAATTGAAACCTTTGTTATGATAAATATCAAAGATGTTTTATTTTAGAAAATGTTGCAATAAAAATTTAAGACAAAAAAACATTATTTTTCCTAAGCCTAAGCGAAACCTACAAATCAAGATAAAAATCTAAAAAAAGCTTAAAACTATTGAAATTTCTTTAGTTTACTGCTTAAATTAAAAAAAATATTTATTTCGGAAGATATTATGCCGAAAATATTCTTTCCGGACACCAAAAGGTTTTAAAAGTATTGTAGAAAGCTTTAAAAATATTTACAACTTAAAATTTGGCTAATTTCAGTGATATATTGTATGAAAATGACGTAATTTAACCAACTTTGACAAAATTTGTTCGGCTCTAAAGTCCCTTAATTTTTTATGAATTTTTTGAACACAAAAGTTACGTTATGGCTCCAAAGTCCCTCCAATACGGCTCTAAAGTCCCACACTGCGGCTCTAAAGACCCTCGGCTCTAAAGTCCCCTTGCTCCGGCTCTAAAGTCCCGTTACCCTTTCAGCATCCACTGTTTCAAGGACCACTGCTCTGGCAATATTTAGTGCTAAACGTGTTTTTAAAAGAATTGGTGTAAAATGCTTTAAAACTTAAATAATTAAAAAAATAATATATTTTTTGTTTCTTCACTTTTTTAAGTATTTGCTTATAAAATTTTACACATTTTTGTTGTACTTTTAGTTTAAATAATTAGAATGTGTTTATTGTCTTAATAAAATGTGTTTGTTCCACATTCTGGAAAGTAGTCCTTGAAACCGTGGATGCTGTAGCAACCTTGGATGCTAACGTCACCGTGCCCACTGCAACTACGTCAGTATAAACTCCCCAAAACTAAAAAAAAGTTTTTTTTAGTTTTTTTTGTATTTTCAAAACAAAATATTAGGTATAAACTTTTTGTTTAATTTTTAGCTTTTGCTTAGACTTAGGTAAAATTGTTATTTAAAAAAAAACACCATTAAATATAAATTTATTATAAAAATTTAGTTTGATTTTTAGGTTTCGCTTAGGCTGAGGAAAAACAGGTTTAAATTAAAAGAACTAACCATTCACTACTTTTTTTCTTTAATTTTAGGTTTTCCTTAGTTTTAGGAAAACTATAAATTTTTAACTGATCGTTTATTGTTAAAACAACATTACTTTGTTTAAAAATTATATTGAGAACAATTTTTATACTCTATTGAGTTTTTTTTATTCTTGGGGGGAGTTTATACTACTTTGGCGGGGAGTTTAAAAGTCTTTTTCAAAGCAACGCGTACTGCGGCGGTCTAATGCTCGGCGGTCTAATGCTCGGCGTTCAAGTGCGCGGTGTTTTAATGCTGGCGGTCAAATGCTCCGCGATAAAGTGCTGGCGTTGAAATTTCCTAAATCTGGGGTCGCATTTTGAAGAAACCATTATATTTACCCCGATAAATTCATTTCAATGAAAATAAAAAAAAATAAATATATATTGTAAATAAATAAACCTGCCGCATATGGGACAGAAAATGATTGCAATGAATTTTTTAAAAATTTTTTTCTCGCGTCGCAAACTCCCGCAAAATAAAAAATTTAATCAATGGGCGTATTTTATTTTTTATTAAATTAATCCTAGGGGAGAAAATATTAAACCGGTGACGTGCAAAATCCCCATAAAAATAGTGTAAAATCCCCATGGCCAAATTCCCCATAACGTAGTGCAAATTCCCCATAACAATCAGAAATGCGTTTGCAACCTTTACATTAAACAAGGTTATAGGGTAGTGCATTTAATTTTGGCACTCTTTCGTTTTTCCAATGTAACTTTTCACTGTATGGCCTGATTTTTGTTTAATAGCTCATTTTAAAGCTTTCACGATACTGCGTTGCGTCATAAAAAATTCACTGTACAAAAGTTGTTTTTTTACTTAATAAAATCAGTTTTTAAAAAAATGGAAAATTGCCGAAATTAAAAATATGCATTTAATTTCGGCACTTTACAAACAATCGATTGTTTCTCAGTCAAAAAATTATCATTTTCAAAAATTTAAAAACCTATCATTATCTCCAGACAGTTTCCTTTCATTTAAGCTTTTACTTGTTGTTCAACGTGTAACTGGAAAAAAGTTACAGCTAAAATGCTAAATGGTATCAAAATGAGAAAAATTTGGGCAAAAACTGCATTTAATTTCGGCACTTTTTAAAAAGACCCCCTTAATCGAGTTTAAGTGCAGTGCTATGACTCCTACACATTTCAACGTTGTCTTTTAACTATTTACAACTGCAATTTAACACCCGACCACTAAATTCAACCCGTTTTTACCTACAGCATATGAGTGCCGAAATTACACTATTTTATTTTATAACGATTGCTCACCACAGACGCAACGTAGAACCACGGTTACTAAAAATTCGGAAAATAGACTAAATTTTACCAGGACAGTTTAATTTTTAAACCAATTTATTGCGTAATCATGAAATGCCCATGTTCTAAAAACGAGTACCATTTTTTTAAAATTATAAATCACACAATTTCACATAAAAAAATCATAACATAACAAATAAAAAGCTCACGACAGTCATTTACATATAAATAGCTCTCATTTGAGCTATCAAACGTTGTATTCCGTCCAGGATTACCAAAGATATAGTCCAAAATCAAAAATGCCCAATTGGGAAAAGTGCCGAAATTAAATGCACTACCCTATACCCATTTGTAAAGATTGAGCATCCACTGCAACATGCCAAGAGAAACAGAGGATGATCAAATTGCCAGACTGGAAGCTGAAAATGCGGACCTCCAACGAAAGCTAATTTAAATTCAAAAGAAAAACAAAAAAAAAAAAAAAAAAAAAAAAAAAAAAAAAAAAAAAAAAAAAAAAAAAAAAAAAAAAAAAAAAAAAAAAAAAAAAAAAAAAAAAAAAAAAAAATAAAAAAAAAAAAAAAAAAAAAAAAAAAAAAAAAAAAAAAAAAAAAAAAAAAAAAAAAAAAAAAAGATTTTTTCAAATTTTATTATTTTTTTTTGTACCCTCTCTCATACAGTAAAAGACGCTTATTCCAAACTAGTCTATAGGGAAGTTGGACAGCATGGTATTTACCAAAAAAGGTTTTTAAAGCCCTAAAAAAACTCCCAAACAAATTGTCTCGAACACCTGACTGTTTTCCAGCTTACTTTTTAAAACGCTTGGCTAAAGTTATTGCTGAACCTTTGGCAATAAACTTTCAGATGTCTTTTGATTTTGGAGAATTACCACTTGATTGGAAAATAGCTTTATTAAACTTACTGTTTAAAAAAGGCACCAAAAGCCTAAAAGAAAATTATCGTCCAATTTTACTTACCATCTTTTTCTTGTAAACTAATGGAACAGTTTGTCAAAGAAGAACTTCTTGTCGTTTTCCATATCATTTTGTCAAGGTTTCAACATGGTTTTAAGGCAGAAAGTTCTACAATAACACAGCTGTTGGAAACTTTTAATGTGTGGACGCAGGCACTAAAAGATAAATTTCTAATTGATGTCATTTACTTGGATTTTGCCAAGGCCTTTGACACCGTGTCACATCAAAAATTGTTATATAAGCTAGAAAAATAAGGTGTTTCTGGTAAATTTTTAAAATGGATAAAAGAATTTCTAGTTGGACGGGAAATTAAAGTTGTAATAAATAACTCAGTATCCAAATCATTTTCTGTAAAAAGTTCAGTTCCTCAGGGTTCTGTTTTAGGTCCATTTTTATTTTTAGTATACATTAATGATATTGTTGATTGTGTTAAGTTCTCACAAATTAGACTCTTTGCATATGATATAAAGTTGTTTGTAAAATCTTCATCTAAAGATTACCGCATTCAAACATTGAAACTTCAGCAAGATTTAGATAAAATACACAGCTGGTCACAAGACTGGCAATTGCTGTTATCTAATCACAAATGTGAAGTTCTTCATATTCGAAATCATAGCAAAGAGTTAATTTGTAAATATAAGCTTGGTAATAACGTACTTGCAACTACAGAATCGGTGCGTGACCTAGGTGTTTATATATCCCATGATATGAAATTCTCTAAACACTGTAAAATCACAGCAAAAAAAGCTATGAGAGTGACATCACTAATTTTTAAAACATTCAATCAAAACTCTAGAAATAATTTTCTCAGAGCATATAAGTCCTATGTTGGACCAATTCTGGAGTATGCTAGTGCATTTTGGAACCCATATTTACAAAAGGATATAAACATTTTGGAAAAAGTGCAACAAAATTTTACTAGACGTTTGTTTTATAAATGCAAGTTGTTACCTGTTGGTTATAAACATAGACTGAATTACCTAGGTTTAGAAAGATTAAAGGATCGAAGAGACAAAATTGATTTATATGAGTGCTGTAAAATTATACATTGCTTAAACAATTTGCAAGCCAATGATTTTTTTAAGTTTAACCTGCAGCCCACCCGTGGTCATCCATTTAAATTGACAATCTTTATCTGATCATTAAAAATGTGATCATTAATTCTGTTATCTGATCATTAAAAAAAAACTAAAATGTGTTAAAAAAACTAAGTTTTAATTATAAAAGCATTAAAAATGCTCTAATTTTTTCCTAAGCCTAAGCAAAGCCCTAAAATCAAATTAAATTTTATCATAAAAAATTTTGTCGTATTTTCCAAGTGTCAAAATTTAAAAGAAATATTGCAAACGCATTATTTTTGGGTGCATAAAGTTAGCCTCTCAAGCCAGCTTCTCGAGCGCCTCTCAAGAGCGTTTTTGGGCATCTATTAATGACACTTAATTAATTAGGCAAGTTTTAATACTAAAAACATTCTAGAAGGAATGAAATTCATGTAAAATAAGTTAGTTTAAAGCATTGCAAATCAGTTTTTGTATCGGGTTATTTACTTTTTTGAGAGGCGCTCGAGCGGCTGAGAGGGGGAGAGAATAAAACCGGGGCAAAAAGTCCCGGGCGGCGGGCGGCCGGGAAATAGCAGGGAATAAAACCCGGGCGGTTGAAAAAAAAGTATTTAAATCTACACTTGACCAAAAATTAAGTTATAAAATTTAAGATTAGTGGTTGTACTACAGCAGTATTTGTCGAGATACTGCGTTTCCCGTACAAAAAACGCAATTTTTTTGTTAAAAACACCAAAGGCCGTGATTTTATGAAGTTTGCCCAACTTTTTTTCCCTTCACTTCATGTTTTTAGCAAAAAAATTCAGGGTTTTTTGTACAAAAAATTCAATATCTCAACAAATACTGCACCACCTTTTAGCGATCAAGGTATCAAATTAAAGTAGAAAGTGGCCGCTTTATTTAATTGCATAATTTGCAACATTAATTTACGTACCCATTGAGCAATTTTTAACATACAGAATTGTTGAGAAACGCCATTTTTGGGAGGTTATAACTCCTGAACCACCGACATTTTGTTGAAAAAACTTTTGTGGGCTATTTGGGGCAGGCGTAAGCTTTTCACAAAAATTTTCAAAATCAAAGACAAAAAGTTTGATTCCGCACCGCACCTTTAAGATGTGAGTAACACATCAATTTTATTTAGGGGTCGTATGCTAAAGATTTAATCAAACTTAAAGTTAATCTGAGATAAGCGATTGTCGAGACACAGTAAACATTCTAACAGTATTGATTAAACAAACTAGGTTAACAGAGTTAATGTAAAACTAAGACTTAATCTCAGAATAAATCGTCACTAATCCCAGATTAGCAGGAAAACCGGCAATTTTTTAATCCACCTCTGGAAGTGGTTTGATAATTTTATAAACTAACAGTTTAATCTCGAGTTAAAGATGATTTAATTTGAGATTACTCCTTATCTCAGAATAAATCATTTAAACTAAATTATCTAATTGATACTGTTAGTATGTTTATGGATAGTATGTTAGTATGTTAGTATGTGTGTGGACAATCGCTAATCATAGATTAACTTTAAGTTGGATTAGACTCTCAGTATACGACCCTAGGTTATAGTAGGGATAAATTTTTGTCTATTGTTTTAAGGATAAAAACTTATCCAACTCAGGAAGTGAATAAATAATTTCTCACATAGGATTAATATAATAAAAAATAAAATACGCGCAATCATAAGATTTTTCATTTTGCGCGAGGTGGTTTTGCGGCGCGAGAAAAAAAATTCGTTGCATTCATTTTTGCTTCCATATGTGGCAGTATTATTAATTTACAATATATTTTTATTTTTTTATTTTCATTGGAATGGATTTATTGCGATAAATATAAATGTTTTGTCCAAATGCAATCCTTGGGTCCTATTTTGTAAAAATTGCCTGTAATTGTAAATTAATAAATGCATAATTTTTTTTTAACTTTTAATTAAAAAGTACCTATATTAATAAAACTGCGTTCAGAATTAAAAAAAATTAATATTAAATTACATATATTCCACAGTTACGTACATATTTTTATGGCAATTAAAAATTAAAAGGGCAATGGCAATTAGAAAAATCATTCCCAAAGCAATCTTACAATTACATCTTTCTGATTAAAAAAATGGCGGTTATCAAAAATTGATGCAAGAATGACTTGTCAAATGCCATTTGCTCCTACATAAAAGATCACGACAACTAAGTTGTGTAATTGGTTTGCAAAACAAACCATTAGTAGCTCAGACTAAACATCAATTAAGTCAGGGGGAAATTGTGGGGGTACACAAATAACCACTTGTTTTTCCAGAAAATATCACGTGCAGAAAGTCACGCGACGCTGATTAATATTTATTGGTTATATTACCAATGATAACTTTTTTTGGCGCGTTTATTGTGTATTTTTTATTGACGAAGAGTGGTTACGCCCCTAAATTTAGCCTGGAAGACTTTTGCTTCAGTCTACATCTTTTCTGTCTGAACATACATCTGGGGGAAATTGCCCCTTTTTCCTGCTCTATTCTTATAAAATTTTGCATTGCTAATATATTATTAAACAGTTGGCAGTTTCAATGTGCAAGTAAAATGAATCAAAGAAAGGCTTTTATTAGTTACATGTAAAATATATAATTATTATCGTTTTGACTAAAAGTTTACTTTTTAAAAAGTAAAAAAAACACATAGAAAACACATAAATACATTAAATAGTTGTAGAAATACTAAATAGTTTGATTTAGACAGCTAATTACTTAATAAATATCTTTGAAAAACGTAATAAATGCATAAGATTGCTAAAAAACCCAAAAAAACAAAATAAATATAAAAACCATCCCCCTGGCTCCGCCCATAAACATACAAAAATGGTGGGATTTTTGTGTACATAAATATGATTGGATACAATAAATAAAAAAAATAAAACCTTAATCAGCAAATATGGTGTACTAAGAAAATTTAAAAAGAACAAACTCTGGTAATAAAACAGCCGGTTTTGAGGAATGTTTGGTTTATTAATGAATATAATATGACGGTATTGGCGGGAATTTTTTGCGCAACTCAAAAGCTTTAGCTTGTAAAATTGCACAGTTTGGTTAAGATGGAATGATAAAAAAACATATACTAAAAGCAATTTGCAATGAAAATTAACGCATCATGGCAATAAACACGAAAATTAAAAGTGCTGCCTAACCTTGTTTTTATAAAATTTTGTATAAAAAATTTCCCGCAAAAATTTTAGTGGCTGACAATCACTATACATCAAAATTTTTTTAGTAAGCTGAGTTTTTATTTAGATACAGCAGTTTGAACACATCTAAAGTGTTAAAGTCAGATTTTGTTGGAGGTTTAAAAGCTGTTTATTATTCTTAATGTGAAAAATACTATACCTTACTATACATACAAATACTATACATACATTTTATACATATATAAAAAAATCTCGCACTATACACTCTGTTTAGTTTCCGCATTTTAGAACACAAGCGACAATTAATTTCATATTTTTCTCCTTTTTCTCGCGTCACTCTAAAATTTGAGGAAATTGGTCTCAAAAAAAAACAACAGTCTCCAGAGAGCTTAACGCACGACATGCACAAGAAGAAACTGAAAAAAACACAAAAATGCATATATTGCCGACAAAGTAAAAAACCAATCTAGCAGCCAAGAACAGCAACAAAAAATCACTAAAACATATAAAAGACAACTTCTTATATATTATTATAGCTATTTTGTCTGTCTGCACTATACAATTTTATGTTTTATGTTTCGCATGTTAGTAAACACATATTTTACTGACTATTATTTTTTTATAAATTTATTTATTATTTTTTTTTTTTCTTTTTTTTCTGCTGTGTTGTTGAGTCTACACAAAAAAAAAATTTAATATTTTTTTTTTTTGGGTGTTGGTTAATTTTAGTTTTCCTTTTCCTTATTAAGGAAAAAGATAAAAAAAGTAAACTAAACATAAAGTGGTATTTTCTCCACAGAACCTTCTACGCCGCATGACAACCACCACCATCAATCTACATAAAGAAATTTTTATACTAAATCGGAAAAGGGAAAAACCTAAAAAAAATTGTTTTCATTTTTATTTACCCAGAAAAAGTAAAAACAAAACCCCATTTTCTTCCCCCCCAACGGCCCCCCAAAAAAAATAATTAAACAAAAAGTTAAAAAAAAAAGATTTTTTTATAAATATTTTTTATATTTTTTTTTTATAAAATACATGATAACTATTTTCTGTTTTTTAGCGATACTGGGAAAATTTTGACAAAAAAAATTTCGTTTGAGCTTTTGTAACTTTCGAACGCGCTGTGATCAATATGAAAAAGTTTCAAGTTATGGTGCTTAAAATTTTGGCTACCTTTTGGAAGAAATGTTGTTTTTTTTCAAAAATTGTGAACCTCTTGGGGTTAGCCTTAAAACACCCCAAGTTTAGGGGCAAATTTTTAGCCAAATTTCTAACTTTTGTGCATATGAATCTATACGTCTGAAAATTTTCATGCAGATTTCCCATACTTTCCTGAGTTTAAAAGTATATAATTTGTTAGGGGTAATTCACCTGGGCCGGGTAGCCCAAGGGATTACATGAGGTCAATTTTACAATTTTTGCAAGTGCACTTTGTTTGTTTATTTGTCTATTTGTTCAAAAAACAAATTTTAAGTATCGTGCATACTTTTTTGAAAGGAGAAAGTCCAAAAGACGTGAAGTTTTGGCTTTTCTAATATTGTCCTTTGGACAAAGTCCAAAGGACATTTTGTCATAAGTATAAACCAGCCTAAAGGCTGCTAGGTAAAAATTTTTAAGAGCACAATTTTTTTGCATTTTTAGTTAGTAATGCGTGTGTCGTGGGTCGTGTTTGCAAAGGGCCTGCTGCGTTAAAAAATCAGGTATAAATTTGGACAAATATGACCATAACCATAAATTAATTTTGTGTGTATCAAGATATTTATAATAAAATTAAATATTCTTTTTAGCGTGACGAAATTATAAACTGTGGCACATGCACAATGGTAAAAACTCACCCATTTAAACGGAAGTTGTTCAGTGTTAAATATCTTCACAGAGTTAGACGTTATAGAACCACTTTTAGCCAATTAGCGCTCAGGAAAAAAATGGAAATCTCTCATTCATTGGAAATCAATTTTTTCCCAAGCGCTAATTGGCTAAAACAGCTCCTCCCACAACCATTCCCACAGGGCAAAACATATACGCTTGCTATAGTCCATACAAAAATGATGCGGACTGGCGACAAAACTGGAACTTTGAAATGTTATATATCCATAACGGAGGTTAGAATATGTGCGGGACATATATGGAAGCATAGCTTAGACTCTTGGCTATCTTTTGAAAAGGTTAGAAAAAAATGTTTTTTGATGACGTCATCACTACAACCGATGCGGTGAAAAAAACCTGGTCCCAAAAAAAACAAAACTTTTTTATTAGTACGAGATAAGAAACGCCGGTTGGTATGCTGTTAAAACATACTTTTCTGAGTTTTTTCTGAAAGTTTGAGCGAAATCGGCTCGCTCGAATTTTTTTTATAATGCGTTGAATGCGCGCGGTTTTCGCGATTTTTCGCGAATTTTTGCCACGCTAATACACTGTCCGAATTATATATTTTGTTTTGCTTCCTGCTCGAAGTGTGTACGATATTGATCTTATTGCTATATATTAAATGTCCGCCAATTTTTATTCCTTACTTTTGACCTAAAAATTTTTTTGGGGGGTTGACCCCCCTGGGGCTAGAGGGGGCCAAACACGAATGCCGAAAATTTTTTTCAAAATTTTTTTTCAAAATCATCAAAAATGTAAAATTTATCACATATGACGAATTTTGATATATCGTTTGTGTAAAAAAACCTAATATTAAGCTTACAATAAGCTGTCAAAAATGACGAATTTGAAATTTGGAAGGATTCCAAGCCCGTATGCTGGCAGCAGCAAACCTTTAAATTAAAAACTTTTCCAAAAAAATAAGCCTTAAAAGTTTATTTTTTTCGAATTTCCAGGTTATTTTGTTAGAAAAACATATTTTCAAAGTTAAAATCCTACTACAAAATTGCCAAATGTCGCAGCTAAAAAATGCTCTTTTTTAAGTGTTTTCTTACTTGCAAACATGTTTCCCCGTTTGTCAACACAAAAACAAATTTCTAATAACTATGTCTCTCAACTTTTGCCAATATCCCAATGTAATTTTTTAAAGTAATGCTATTTTTCGTGTAAAAACGTTTGAATCCGCGATCTGGTCTGAATTGCGTCATTTTATTGCGGAAGAGCCAATAAAAATCATCAAGGGAGGTAAAAAAAAAAAAAAAAAAAAAAAAAAAAAAAAAAAAAAAAAAAAAAAAAAAAAAAAAAAAAAAAAAAAAAAAAAAAAAAAAAAAAAAAAAAAAAAAACCCCCACCCCCCCCCCAATTATGACGTAATAACAAAAATTTGCATGACGTAAGGAAGTATTTTGGAAGTTTAACGAAAATTTATATTGCGTTTTCATGGGGTTATTTCGACCATTTTCTAATATTTTACATCAAAAAAATTAAAACTAATCTTTTAAAGTTTATTATTCTTGTAAAACTTTTTAATTGAAAGGTGTGCTCTGCTGCCAGCATAGGGCTTGGAATCCTTCCAAATTTCGAATTCGTCATTTTTGACAGCTTATTGTAAGCTTAATATTAGGTTTTTTTACACAAACGATATATCGAAATTCGTCATATGTGATAAATTTTACATTTTTGATGGTTTTGAAAAAAAGTTTTGAAAAAAATTTTCGGCATTCGTGTTTGGCCCCCCTAGCCCCAGGGGGGTCAACCCCCCAAAAAAAATTTTTAGGTCAAAAGTAAGAAATAAAAATTGGCGGACATTTAATATATAGCAATAAGATCAATATCGTACACACTTCGAGCAGGAAGCAAAACAAAATATATAATTCGTACAGTGTATTAGTGTGGCAAAAATTCGCAAAAAATCGCCAAAACCGCGCGCATGCAACGCATTATAAAAAAATTCGAGCGAACCGATTTCGCTCAATCTTTCAGGAAAAACTCAGACAAGTATGTTTTAATAGCATACCAAGGGGCGTTTCTTATCTCGTACTAATAAGAAAGTTTTGTTTTTTTTGGGCCCAGGTTTTTTCACCGCATCGGTTGTAGTGATGACGTCATCAAAAAACATTTTTTCCTAACCTTTTCAAAAGATAGCCAAGAGTCTAAGCTATGCTCCCATATATGTCCCGCATATAATCTAACCTCCGTTATGGATATATAACATTTCAAAGTTCGAGTTTTGTCGCCAGTCCGCATCATTTTTGTATAGTTGTGTCTGTTTTTAATTTTTATTTCATAGCTCACGCGATTACAATTAACATTGTAATGCGATTTTCGAAGTGGTAAAATTTTTGAAAAAGGAATTGTCGGGGTAAAAATATTTTCATACTCAAGGCGTCTTCGGAATTAAGGCTGGATAAAGAGTTGGCGCTGTGGTAAGAAATGCTCCGGTCGTTTTCGTCTGTCACTCGAATCAGCGGTGGATTCATAAGCAAATTTTCCTCTTTGAATTTCGGTTTTCCGTTAGTCTTCTTGACGCGGTTGGTCGTCAACTTGTCGATTGTTCTTTTGCAATACGCAGTGAAAAACACAGCGAAAAAGAAATGATAGACTGCAAAAGTGATATCAAGTAATACCCAAAGTCACGACGTTTTGAACCATAAACGTAAGTAATTTTAATGTTTCTTAGCTCCGGAAATATTAAGTGGAGGGACTGTCAGAGCTTCGCCTCTGAAGTAAGCGATTTTAGGCTTATTTAAGCTTGAATAAAACTTTAGAGTGGAAAAATTAGATTTGAAATTAAGAAACTGTGAGTTCTGAAATGTGCCTAAAATTTCAAGTTTATATTTTATCGTCACTTCAAGTTTTAATTTTGCAAAAACTGCTAGTTTCAAATTTGCGACTTTAACCAATAAAAATTTATTCCAAAATGCTTTAGAGCTGCCCAGTTTATCATAAATCCGTAAAATTCTATTATAATTCATAATTAACTTATTCATAAGCTGTTGATTTTGCTTCAAGCAAAACAAAAAAATCTCAAATTCATGTCGAAAGTTAAAAACTTTTTAAATAAGGAATTTATAAGAGCAAACGTATATGGATCGTTATTTTTATTATTGTGCGGTTGTGTCTCAAATTCCAGCTAGATCTATGGATTCAAGTTTAAGAGACTGTTTGTTTGTATTTGAAATTTTTGATCAAAAAGACAAGTCAAATAACATCAAATGAAAATAATAACTGTACCTAACTAGTTTCAAAATGAAGGTGACTTATGCTATTAATAAAGAATCATTTTTCAATAATATGATTTTAAACTACTCTTAAAGAATCAATTATGATTATTAACAAAGGGCACGCTTATTCAAGTGCATTATGATAAAAATGCTTTAGTGTTGTTTGGCTTTCAGCAAATAAAATTATTTATATATTTATTTATCAACTAAGGTTATGGGAAAACATGGTCACTTCCTAATACGATTTAAAAGGCAGAAAAATATGTCTCCAATTTAGCGATGAATAAATACAGGGGTATCCGTCGAAAAATTGATACATGATATTACAGTGCTTCCATTGATGGAATGTCAAAATAGAATACTAAGTAAGTATAGAACTTAAATTTTGATAATTTTATTTTTAAGTATTTAATCTTATATTAAGAAATAAACAATTTAACCAAATTTTTTCCTGCTAATTCTACAATAGTGTTCTAAATGGTTCAAAACGGTTTCCTTCCAATTCCTACCAAAAAGGGTAGCAAAAAACCGTAAAAGTACACCAAACACTCCCAAGCTCCCAACACTATCGCAAAAATCACGGCGGTTCCCTGAAGAAAAGACATATTCTGCAGGAGTTTCGGGTGAACTTGGACGCCCGATAGTCGAAGGAGCACGACGATGGAAGACTGGAACACCAGCAGAATGAACGGGTGAACGATAGCACCGATAATTCTAAAATCATTTGTTAATTAACTTTAAATTAAATTAATTTAAACTAATTCAGTAATTTTTAAATTAAGCACCGAAAGACAAAAATAGATAACTTAAGAATAATGGAAAAATATGTGACTTAAATTATTGCTCAGATACATTAACTGCCCTAACTAAGTTATAACATAATTAGGGCACCTGAATGCGATACATTTGCTGCACTAACTGAGGCACACTATAATTAGAGCACTTAAATGAGACTCATTTATTGTCCCAACTAGGGTACCTAAATGAGACACAATTACTGCCCTAAATAGGAGATGTCATAATTAGGGCACTCAAATGAAGGACAGTTACTGCCCTAATTGAGGTATGTCATAATTAAGGCACCCACCCGGATGAGATACAGTTACTGCCCTAACTAGGGCATGCCATAAATATGGCGAAGGAGCATGACAACCGAAAACGGGAACACCAGCAGAATGAACAGAAGAACGATAGCACCGATGATTCTAAAATCAATACATTTTTTTGATTAAACACCGAAATACAAAAATTTAAAACAAAAATTAAGGAAAAATAGGCGACTTGAAATATTGATTAGACACATTGACAGTCCTAACTGGGGCGCACTATAATTAGGAACCCGGATGAGACACATTACTCCTCTAACTAGGGCACATTATAATTAGGGCATCCCAATACAATACAGTTATTGTCCTAACTGGGGCATGCCATAATTAAGGACAACAAGCACGACGACAGAAGACTGAAACACCAGCAGAATGAACGGGTAAATGATAGCACAGATGATTCTAAAACCAATACATTTTTTTAATTAGACAATGAAAAACAGTTATATATAACATAAAAATTAAGGAAAATATGTGACTTTGAATATTGCTCAGACATATTTACTGCCGTAACTAAGGCACAAAGTAAGTAGGACACCACGATAGGACAAATTTAGAATAAAATGGAATAGAAAATTTTATATACTGTCCCAACTAAGGCACACTAATTAGGGCACCAGGACGAGACACATTTACTGCCCTAACTAGGGCATGTCATAATTAGGGCACCAGGATGTGTCAATTGGGGCTTTTTTTTCTTGAATGATTGATTCTACTTAAAGCGTGCGATAGCTCTTATTAAAGACTTTTAAAAAAAGTAACTTTATTCATCACTTCACGTTAACTTACAAAAATTTAGAACTACGATCAAAATTTCAATATATTGATTTTTATCAAAGTGGTGAGTTTCTATAAAAAGAATGAATCGGTCTATTAATTTTAAATATTATGTTTTAAACAGTTTTTTTAATATATCATTTCTACTATATATAAAACAAATTTTTGAACAATATTTAGATATAAACAACATAAATAAATTACTATGATTTATTTTATGTTGTTAATGCTTATTTAAAAACTTACTAAAATGACAGCTTTATGAATTAAAATAAAGTTTTAAAAAAGTAACAATTTTTACAATGTTATTTTAATAACCATATTATTAATAATTTGATTACTTAATCTAGTAACATTTTATCTGGCAAAAAGCAAAAGTATATTTTACTTCAGTTTTTGTTAATCGTCTAATCTTACGTAAATTCTGAAAAGTTCTTTAGTATTAACTATTGAATCTCTTATTTGTTGGTATTAAATCGCCTTTTTCCACTTTGAGGTATATAAGTATTTCAATTTATTAACTTTTCCAAATTCGAACAAGTATTTATTTCACTATATCAAAACTTACCGTGTAATGAACGGTTGCAATTTTTCATTCCCTTCGTACGGGTCTATCAGCATGTAGATGGCTCTGAGAATGGCGCAGAAGCAGACGACGGCGGAAATCCTGCTCAAAATCGCTTTATGCACGGACGTCGTGCTGATGTTGATTCCGGTGACGAACGAATGCAGACCCACCGCGAACCAACCGATCGCGAAGCCGTAAATGTGCCCGTTCCACGCCAAATGGGATTTCAGGATCTGAGTGTCCCATTTGACATCATCCGAGCTCATTTTGGAACGTCAATTAGTTTTGCTATCATTGTCAATATAAATATAATAAAATGAGAACTGGAAGGAAAGGCCGTACAAAATGAAAGGACGAAAGGGAAGTGCTTTCTAAAAAAAACATACAAAAATTAGCAAAGAAATAACGTATTATATAGTTTAGATATTATAACTGCACAAATTTAGGATTATCTTAATTGGAACTCTCCCAGCTAGAAGATTTGGGGGTGCACCAAGTTGGGTAGTGAATGTGTCTGAACTTTGAACATTTGCCATTCGAATTAACTTTTGCCAAGAGACTTCCGCCTCGCACATCAAAAACCTGACGGATCTTTCCTCAATATGCCGTTCCATATATTTTTTTAATTTATGTTATATATTTCGAATCTGTTGATTAAAATGAAGTGTTATGACTTTTAGTGTCCTTTCCATTATCTAAATCATAATCTTAAAAAAAATCTAATTAAAATAAACGCCATTCTAAAAAAAGTCCAATAAAATAACTTCTGATTAATGTTAATCCCTTTTTTAAAAAAGATCAACAACAGTCCTAAATATTTTTTTTCAATACATCGAGAAACATTTAAAATTGAATCTTATTTTGATAAAATGCCATTGGAATACTGATTATGAAATTCCATTCTCATTATAACAAAAGTAAAAAAAAAATATTTGAATGATAGCTGTTTAACTAATTATGATCAAAATCTTTTTCATAAATCCTTCTGTGTTAAATTTTAAATTTTCTGGCTATATTAGGTATTTTTAGTTAAAAATATATAATACTGTTATAGTATTATATATTTTTTAGTTATGACAAAATGCTTACTTTCGGCTTTAAATAACATCTTTAAAATATGAAAAAAAAATGGATGCATATTTTCTTAGTTGATTAAATATCATGCCAACGGAACAAATGAAAATAGCGAATAAAATAGTGAGCTTATGGATTTATTAAACAGATACATCATTTATTTTTATATGAGCTTTGTTAAAAGGCTTCCCGTTTATGCATATACAAATTAATATACCTAATGAAGCCCTAAAAAAACTATAAAATTAGTACAAAGTAAGTGAAATTAATATTCCGGAATAAATTGCAGCTTTTGATTGAAATGTTATTATATTTTGCAACCATTCAGTTTAAAATCCTATTTTAATTGGTAAAGAAAAAAAACAAAATAGATAATTTACAATAAATCATCGAGTATATTATTTTTTTAATAATACTTTTAACAAAAACAAAAATTGTTTAATCGAATAAAAGGAAGAAAGATAAGACGACGAGTTATTTTTAGCATATCTGTGAGAAGTTAAAACACCAAGACATTAATTTATACGCATAAAATATAGTAAAACAAAAATTAGTAAATGTTTCAAAACAAAATAATATTTTTTTAAGAAAATAGTTTTGTATAAAACGATACGGTTTAACAGAGAAAATTATACAGTATGTAAATTCTAACTTCCTTGGATTAAGTCTTACTAATTTCAATAAATATTATGGTATTGTTGCTGGATCTGAGACCGCTTCTTTCAACTCTATTGGTTAAAAAACGTTCTAAAATAAAAATAAAGCTTGCCACACCACACAGTAATTTGTTGTTTTTTACTATATGTTTACCAAGTCAAATATTTTACTTAAAAAGTTAATAAAGTTGGACTGTCGCAAAAAGTTATGTCGCATAGAGGCGTCTGCATTTTCTGCACACTGTATGGGCAATGGGTTGCTTAGTCCTGCAAGTTCACCAACTATAAAATTCATTAAACAAACCCCCCTTAGTCGGTACGCAGTATTATTGGAGTCTTCGTAAAATTATGAGAATTTCAGACTGCACACAAATGAAACGTATACATAGCCTAACGATAATTTAAAACCTGAGTTTTATTTTGCTTCTAAAAAAGTTATTAATTTTATCGTTCATAAATATTTGTTGCTATTATCGTGCACAAAAAAAAACACAAAAAAACACGTGCAAGTTTTATGGAGTATGAACAACTTCAAACCGAGAATCAGGAACTTAGAGCCGTAACTGAGTTGGGAACTTATAACCAAAAGAAAAAATATAACTAAATACCTGAGCCTAAGAGCAAATCAATTTTTTATACGTGGCTCTAACTTCCCAAAATTTCTTTACTTAACTATTTTTTTGTCATTCAGTCTGGTTTTACCTATTTGGAAATATTTACTAAAATATTATTAAAATTATTAGAGCATCTTTTTTTTATTTTTGCTGTCTGTAGGGTAGTGCATTTGATTTCGGCACTTTTTCGTTTTTCCAATGTAACTTTACACTGTATGGTCTGATTTTTATGTTTGATAGCTCATTTTAAAGCTTTTACGATAGTGCGTTGCGTTATAAAAATTCACTGTACGAAAGTTGTTTTTTTACTTAATTAAATCAGTTTTTAAAAAAATGGAAAATTGCCGAAATTAAATGTATGCATTTAATTTCGGCACTTTACAAACAATCGATTGTTTCTCAGTCAAAAAATCATCATTTTCAAAAATTTAAAAACCTATCATTATCTCCAGACAGTTTTTTTTAATTTAAGTTTTTACTCGTTGTTCAACGTGTAACTGGAAAAAAGTTACAGCTAAAATGCTAAATGGTATCAAAATGAAGAAAATTTGGAAAAAAAGTGCATTTAATTTAGGCACTTTTTTCAAAGACCCCTTAATCGAGTTTAAGTGCAGTGTTATGACTCCTACACATTTCAACGTTGTCTTTTAACTATTTACAACTACAATTTACCACCCGACCACTAAATTCAACCCGTTTTTACCTACAGCAATAGTGTGCCGAAATTACACTATTTTATTTTATAACGATTGCTTACCACAGACGCAACTTAGAACCACGGGGACTAAAAATTCGGAAAATAGACTAAATTTTACCAGGACAGTTTAATTTTTAAACCAATTTATTGCGTAATCATGAAATGCCCATGTTCTAAAAACGAGTAACTTTTTTTAAAATTATAAATCACACAATTTCACATGAAAATATCATAAAATAACAAATAAAAAGCTCACGACAGTCATCTACATATAATTACCTCTTATTTGAGCTATCAAACGTCGTATTCTATCCAGGATTACCAAAGATATAGTCCAAAATCAAAAATGCCCAATTGGGAAAAGTGCCGAAATTAAATGCACTACCCTATTCAATCTTAAAAATAAGTTTGTGCACTTGACCAAATTTAAATGAAAAATAAATAAAATAATAAAATATTTCCGGTTTTAAACACTACAATAACAAAACCTAGCCTAATAAATACCTTTTTTGATTGTATTGCAATTAATGGAAAATACGTTGTGTTTTAATAACAGAGAACTAAATAAATAATTACGACCTATATACAGTAATATTTTTTACTTACCACTAAAAACTGAAAAAAACAAAATCTTTAGAAGGCTTTTGATTTTAAATGTTAAAATAAAAAAGATGCTATAAATTTTTTTTTGTTTCGCTTGCTCTTTATTTTTTAAAAAATAACTTTTTAATATTCTAATATAAAACAAAAACTCATAATAAAAATTTTGTATCAAAAGATAAAAATAATGTACGTCCAAACACAAAAAGGAAATTGCTTCAAATTATTATTTTTTTTATTTTTCCAAACAAAATCACATGCACAATCACATGAACAAAACAATAAAAGAAATGAATGTGACAAAATTTAAACAGCTCTTATGATAGATTGTTATATATTACCATTATGTATTATCTTTAGAAGAAGAATGAATAAGCGAACAACCTCTTTTGTCCTGACAAATTAAACCTATTTTCTTTATATTAGAAACGAATTCAACATTATACTAATAACAGCGTAAGTTGGCTGATTCTTGTGTTAAAAAATATTGTTTTTTTTTAACGTCAGACGTTGCGGCACTTACCTAATTAAAAATGTTACTTTTGTTCTAAAGTTCGTATAAAAATAGTTCGTGCTGGCAAAAAGTCTATATCGTCAGAGGAGGAGTATATATTTAAATTAGCTGTTCTCTATTCAAAAAAACAACAACAAGGAGTTAAATTCACTAGAAATAAAAATCACACTGGAGCTGCTGTTCTAAAAACATATGCCAAGTCTAAAGCCGACATGCAGCTGTATAGAGAGAAAACTGAAATTTTTTTGATTGTACTAAACGCATTGCTCCTATTTATATTGTATAAATAATCTTTCACCAATCATTAATGGTAAATATGTTGTCTACTTACATCACGTTACTATTTTAAATTATTCCTAATAACCACACTTTTTTAAAAATGCCCCAATCACTGTATTCTGAGTTTATATTGCTTTCTCAAAATATTAAAGTAAGATAGGTATTTCACGATAATATTCGAATAAAGCATAACTTTCAATGGTGCTTTCACTGTAGTTTTCTTTTACTTGTGGGATAAAGCCAACCTCCTGGCGAGTCATGTAAAAACACAAAATCGCAGATTAAATTTTATTTTATTTTGCTTATTGTGTCTACATCATTATCATTAACTTTTCATTACTGTCATTGTGGTATTATTATTAGTTAAAGCTAAGTTATTCGCTCCGTTTCTATTTAAATAACAATATAGGTTTATCTTCGCGCATTTTTACCTTATATTTTTTGCGCAATTTTAAGCGGTCCTTGGTAGATATATAAAAGTTTTAGGCTGGGCCTGAATGGATATATTACAGATAAAAATGACGCTCAGAGTAAATTTCGGTACAGTATACTATACCACATACATGGGCATGGGGGTTGCGTTTTGGGGGTGAATCCCCCCTAAATTCTGAGATGGGATGGTTTAATCCTCCCGCACTCAAAAGTGGGGGGGGGGAGAAAAGGTTAACCTCCCCGATTTTGAAAAAAAGAAGAAAAAAGTATTTAAAATGACTTCTAACTGCCTCCAAACTTAAGTTTTAAGGTCAAAATAAATTTTTAAGCAATAAAAAGCACAAAAATGCAATTAAAAGGTTTTTGACCTAAAATGAGCGTTTTTTATTTATTTTTGCTTTAAAATTGAAAGAAGATATGAGTAAAATGCACTCCAAAAAAACGATATGAGTAAAATGCGTTTTTCGGATTTTACTCCTCCCCCTAATTCGGGGTTTAACCCCCCCTCACTCCGGACCAACTTGCCCATGTATATGCTATACCATATATATGTGTTTTACAGCGCTGCGAGAACCAACTAGCCAAGAAGTGGCTTAAACATGGGACGTGTTATACGAAATTATTAAACTGATCACTAGTGTTTGCTCGATTTAATTTAAACAGCAACATAATAAACATTAGTCACGACGAAGACGAGATATAGTTACATATAAAATAAAAAAAAATCAAAGCCACCTTGGTCGTGACAAAGATGGTTTTAAACCTTTTGCTTTTTATTTTTCCTAAAATGTAGGTAATCTGAAATAATATGCCAAGTATTGCTTAAGAATGACATTGTTAATAAAATTAGGTACCTTTTTTATGATTGGTTAAAACAAAACTGGTTCTATGATTAAGATAATAACCGGATGCAATTGAACTACAACTATGTAGTTTAATTAAACTACAGCAAAAAGTTTTATTTAAAATGCAAATAAAGAATTTTAGGTTATTTTGCGATATTATTTTGTAATTCGACAGTAAACCATTAGATATTATTAAGTAAAGTCAAACGACAGATATGATTTAATAACGCGATATAAGATAATATTTCACTTGACAGTTTTTTTCATTAAACAAAAGTGGATAATTAAGAAAATGACTATGTCTGGGGTGTCAAGCAGTATTTGTCGTAAAATCCGATTAGGTACACATCTTGTTTTTTTGAAACATTTTTTTTCTCTTAAGTGTGCTTTTAAAACACGCGTGTTTTTCCAAATTTGATTTTAAGATGCCTATTGCTTGACGAATACCTTTAGGTTATCGATTTTTGGTTTCACTCAAAAGTGCAATTTAATTTTAAAAAATTAAAAAAAACTTGTCTAAGTGGAGTTCCTATAACAAATACGTTCTTATACAGTATCTTACATAATATTTTTCTGTTTAATTTTTATTTCTGACATAATAAAGCTAAATCAGTTTAGTTTTTATTTCATTTCTATGCAACAAAAATTACTAACATAAAATTATAGGAAATACCAATTTAATATATAGGTTATATAAGAGTCATTAAATTAATTACACAGCATCTTAAAACTTTCGAGTTATATATGCCGCTTTTAAAGGTGGAGTATACTAATTCGTGTGTATTTTTTTTGCTTTTTAACTAATACTAATCGATGTATCAGGTCACACTGAGAAAAAAATGTATTGCGCCAAAAATTAATTCCCAACGGTTAAAGAGTTATTAACAAGAATACCACTTGGTTTTTTATACACCATTTTTCAAAAGAAAACGTTTCTACTAAACAAATATTAATAACACATAATGGAAATCAGGCTGGGGTACCAAAAAGCTAGAATTTTAAGTTTGGTGCAATTCAAAACATTATTAAATGAGTTTTGCCATTTAAAAAAAAATTAATTTGTTTATACGGTGTTTGTGTACTACGTATAAACAAAGATTTCACTTTTTTTAATTTTTACATTTTGTAATTATAAAAATCTTCTAAAACACACCATAAACCAAACACCATACATCATTTTTAAAATATGGTTTTTAAAATGGTATTATTCCTTTAATACTTTTCAGAATTGAACCAAATATTAAATTTAAACTTTTTGATACCCAAGCACGAATTCCATTAAGTTTTGTTAATATCCGTTCAGTAGAAATATTTTGAAAAATGCTGTATAAAAACAACATTGGAAATAATCAAGCCCCCATAAGTTTTTCCAAACAGTTTATCAAAAATGGTTTTAATTTTTCACAGAAAATATATTCATATCCATGAATTTAATTATTTTTAGAACAAGTAGCCCGTGTCAGCCATACGACTGACAAATAATTTTTCCCGCATTTTCTGTATTCATTTACTAATTGTTTTTTCAAAATTCAACCCTTTTATGCCATTCCCGTGACTGTAAGCTTTAGAGTGATACCTCAGTTACCCACTCTAATTTTATTTGGGGAGAAGGGTCTTTCCCTCTTTTGGTGAAAATATGTTGTCCAGCATAAAGATGTCCGTGTTATTTTTTTTTAGTAATTTCAACCACCTTATGATGCTCCCTGAACTATAAGGTTTCCCATAATATCTCATTTATCCTAATTTTTCTGTGGTTGGGGAGGAAGGTTCTTCCATCTTCCACCTCTTGGTAAAAATATGTTGTCCAATATAAACATGTCCATGTTATTTTTTTTTAAATTTTAACCCATTTATAACATTCTCCAGACTGTAAGCTTTGCAATGATACCTCATTTAGCCCAATCCGTTTTGTGGTTGGGAAGAAGCCCCCCCTTTTGGTCAAAATGCGTTGTCCAGCACAAAAATGTCCTTGTTATTTATTTTTTGAAACATCCAACCCTTTTATGACATTCCTTGAAATTTAAGCTTTGCAATGATATTTCATTTAGCCCAATCCTTTTTTTGGTTAAGGAGAAAGTTCGTTGCCCCTTTTAGTGAAAAAACGTTGTCCAGCATAAAGATGTCCATGTTCATTTTTCCAAAAACATGATATTCTGGCTTTACATTGGCAAATTACTCTTACCAATAAGTTTGAACCAATTCGAAGATAAAAAATTTTTCAACTTTCAAAGTCCATAGGGTCCTGTTTTTGTGAAAATGTGTTGTCCAACCAAAAGATGTCTATGCAATTTTTTTTGATTTTCAACCCCTTTATGACATTCCCCTGTCTGTAAGCTTGGCAATGATATCTCATTTACCCCAATCTTTTTGCTGGTTGGGGAGGAAGGTCGTTCCTTTTTTTAGTGAAAAAACGTTGTCCAGCATTAAGATGTCCATGTTAATCTTACCAAAAAACATCTTATCTTTTGGTTTTACATTGGATAATTACTCTTATCAATAAGTTTGAGCTAATTCAAAGACAAAAAATTTTCACTTTCCAAAATCCATAGGTTTCCCCTTTTTGTGAAAATGTTTTGTCCAGGCTAAAGATGTCCATGCAAATTTTTTTCCACATTTCAATCTTTTTATGACATTCTCCCGACCGTAAGCTTTGCAATGATATCTCATTTAGCCCAATTCCTTTTTTGGTTAGTGAGCAAGGTCCCTTCTTTAATGAAAAAAAACGTTGTCCAGTATAAAGATGTCCATGCTCATCCAATAAGTTTAAGCCAATTCTGAGTCAAAAATTTTTTTAAGTTTTAAAATCCATAGGGTCCCCCTCTGGTGAAAACGCGTTGTCCAGTATAAAGATGTCCATGTAAGTTGTTTCAAAATTTTAACCCCCTTACGACATTCCCTGGGGTATAAGCTTTTCAACGATACCTCATTCACCTTAATCCGTTGGGTGGTTAGGGAGGAGTTAGGGAACACACATACTCACAGACAGACAGACAGACACACACACACACACACACACACACGCACGCACGCACACACGCACGCACGCACGCACGCACTCACACACACACACACACAGAGACATTACGTCTATTTATATTTAGATTTATTTGTCTGTCAGCTGCACATTTATTAAATTATAAAAATTTAGTAGGAAGAATAACAAAACACATTTAATGAATAACATTTAATGAAATATACGGTTGTATTCATAAAACATCTGGACCCAATTCGCTTTCGACTGGGACTTTTTTTCACGCACACCGGTTTCTGAATTTCCCAGTTTGGTTATCAGAAAAGTCAACGGAAAAATGAACTGGCTCCTGTTTTTTCCACCCTGTTTTTTTTTACCCAGTCCGGATTTTAATTAGATTTTATTTTAAAATTTATTTCGATAACCAGCTCTTACATCATAACACAGCAACACTCTATCCGAAAAATGGACTGGTTGATCAGGCAAGGTATTATTTGACCCAGTCCATTTTTCCGGTGACCAAACTCAGCTAGGACCAAAAATCAAAGACGTAAAAAAAAATGGTCCCAGTCCTAAGGGGACCGAGTCGAGAAGTTTTATGAATACCTCTAATAGTGTACGTTTTACTCATCTTGGCCGGGGAGCCCCCATCCATGGTAGTATGGTCAGGTACTAAATGCCATCTCCTTAAACCAACTGTTATAATATAGACATACAAAACTAAAATAATTTTACAATTTTAAACCTTTTTGAATAAAAAACTAATACAACTACTAAAGCAAGCTTGGTAGACGTGGAACACAATAGAATTTTAAGATTTAGGCTCGATAGAGCCGAGAAAACTCTAAACTCAAACTTGAAGCCAAAAATAGAGAGAACTAAGGGCCGGTTCACACCGGAGTGGCAGCTGATAAGTGACGCACAGCGCACACAGTTTACACAATGAGAGTGTAATGATTTAAACGCGCGCGTTCACTATCAGCTATCAGCTGCCACTCCGGTGTGAACTGGCCTTTAGAGCCCTAAGTGAGAAACTTATAGCGGTAAGTTGAGACTTTGGAGTTGAAAGTAAAAATCGCTAAAACTTCTATTTAAGCCTGAGCGAACCCTATATCTTGGCCCAAACAATGTTTTCGTAAGAGTTCCAAGTTCCCACTGTTCGCGGCTCCAAGTTCCTAAAAAGTTTTTACGGCTCCAAGTTTCCTACTTTTAATTCTACTTTCAGATCTATTTTAAAGACTCTCATATGGCGAGTAATATTGGTGGGTTGCAATTCTCTGATTTGCTCTGTGAAAATCAAAGTGGAAGGAGCTAAAAAATGAAGACCTCCACGTTTATTAGAGACCAATTTTTTCAAGTGCTTATTGGCTCAAAGTAATTGTATGTAGCGTCATAATTTTGTCAAAGTCTTTAACACTGTACAACTTTTATTCAAATGAGAGGTTTTTAACCATCGTGAAAAAATGTAGAGTGAATATACATAGTTAGAAAAGCAGCAATATCGTCAGATTTCTTTTATAAATAGAAATAAAAATATAAAAATTCCATAAAGTTGAAATATTATCTATGGTGAGGCATTACCTATCGGTATACCTGACACTTCTTTAAAATTTATTCATTATTAAATTTTACGAAACTATTATTTACAACAAAAGAAAACAAGTTGTTAATTTCATTTTTGGTAAATGTTAATATTCTATTATTACTAATTTTATTATTTGTATAAAAACATTGCTGATATGCCATTGCTTGGTCGGTTTTATTACTCAAGTTTTTATAGTATGTCCATCATAGAAACAGATTGTTAAAAACAACCAAACATATGGTAAATAACTAAATAAATTACTATTTACTATAATATCTACAGTAACAATATCATTAAGTTTATCAATATTTTGATTATTATTGATAACTTGAAGATTATTACCAATTCACCCTGCTAATTTTTTCAGTAAGAGAGGTGCAGTAATTCTGAAAATATTTTTAAAACAAAAACTTTAAACTTTTTAATAGTACTGTCGCTCGTTTACTATAGCTTTATGTGTTCAGCTATAAATTAAAATTTTCAGGAATTTTTTGAGTTCTTTGGAAATAAAGCAAAAATAGCTGGCAGAACTTGATTTACAGGGTACGGATACGAGGACGATAGAGCCGAAGGGACTTGGAGCCTAACAATTTTTGACCTGTTCAATGTTGAAATTTATTCTTTTATTTTGTTTTTAGTTTGATTTTTAAGGTTTTTGCTTAGGCTTGATTGGGATACATGCGTTAGCTTCGACTGTGATCTCAAAATTGGCTTTAAAATTGCTCGGCTCTAAGCTCTTTCGGCTCTAACGACCCTAAAAAATATTAAGGACCAAAATTAGTATCAAAGCTGCCGGAAATTTCCCTATGTTGGTTGATATAATCGGTTTAAGGTGAAATAAAAGTATACACATTATTACCGATAATTTTCCATTTATTATTAAGGAATTTGTATTTCTAATTGATCTGAAATTCTTTAAAGATAATTTTTATACATACAATCGAAAAATTTTTATTGGTGTTGTCTTGGGTGATATCAAATTTTTTTCATCTATGGACCTACCTAGCATTACAAAATTTTGGGTCCGCGGTCCCGCCGCGAAATATTAATTCGTTATGAAACTAATCATTTTTACCTAATTTTTTCGGAAACCGGAGATTAAATAACAATATTAAAACAATGTCAAGTATTTTTGTTAACTTCTGACCATTATTTAAAGCTATTTTAAGCGTAACTAAGGTTTCTTATATGTAAATTTATTTCGGTTAACCAGAAAAAAAAACATTTCATAATGCCTTAATTTAATACAAAAAAGCACGTCAAAATTTTTCAAATAGATGTTCTATTATTTGTGCTATTCTAATTTCAAAAATAATACAACAAAATGCATTTAATTTAAGAGGAATTTTGTTTCGTGGTGGGACCGCCGACCCAATTTTTGTTATGCTAGGTAGGTCCATTGTATTACAAAACATTTTTTTCATGTGAGAAATTAACATCGTATTCAGAAATAATCCTTTAATGTAAAAAATTTAATACGATTTTTAAGGAAAATTGGCTCGTAATTTCAAATTTAGCAAAATAGGGCAATGAAAACTTTTTAGCTAAATTCGATAATAAGTTCTAAACTATTATTAGAAAATAAATAGATGTACGTCCATAACTTTATTAAGTTAAAAATTCTATTATTGTGATATTTTCTAAAAAAAATTTCCAGTATATAGATTGTATTTTTACGTTTTACACAAAATTTTTTAAAAATTGAAACGACAGAACGCCGATTCTGTTCTCTAATTTAAAAACAAAATATCACAAACTTTTCTTTCTTTTGATTTTGTTTCAAAAGTAAGCGATTTATTTTATATAATGATAGTGCAGAGTTTTTACCGCGTCTTATATCACTTAAAAGGTTGATCCCACTATAAAATACCAAAAAAAGCCATTTGCTAAGCAGAAATAATAGATCCAATAATCTCACAATAAAGAGAGTGAGAGAAAACATTAAATTAAATCCCAACACCGGGTCTCGCTTATTTATATAAGGAATGTGTTTATCCAAAATAAAAAGAGGGACTTCGATTGTGCTGTTTTAAGAGAGTGTTATTTTAAGCCCTTTAGAAAAAGCACGGTAGATATATTGTTAGTTTACATGATTACATATATGGTATATCCTAAGTGATATGTTAAAAAATATAAAAATAAACTTGAAAGTGAGCTACTGCCTGCCCATAGTGTTTTAATGATATCAAAAGGGAAGCTTTAATTTTTATAACTTCGAGATAATTAAAAAAATTAATTTTATAGCAATCTAATGTGACTTGATTCGAGACTGTGCTTTTATTATAGTGTAATTATCCAAAGTAGATGGTTATCGCATTTATCTGCATTTAGTTTAAAATTATTTATATCTGTTGTGACAAAAACATCAAAAATATTAAAACGCCCGCATGATTTGCGAACCGTCCCAATTTTGACCAATGTTGTATTTATTTTTTAATAAAAAAACATCATTCAAAAAATAAAAAATAAAAAAAAGCTTATCTTAGCTTGGCGTATCTGTGTGTTAGTCATATTTATTTATAATTATTAGTTTTCAATTCAGTGCTTGTGCATTTTAAACTTGCTCAAACTTTAATCAATTAACGCAAACGCGAAGCGAACACAACTCAAATAATGTAAACTGAGAAATTGCATAAAGCTTTAATTAGTTTTCTAACATGTTTAATTATAAAAATTAACTAAAAAACTAAAATAACTGTAAATAAATTTAATTGATTCAGTTATAAAAATTTTTAACAAGTCTTAAAGTAAATGTGAAGCGTAAACGTGAAGGTGTTACCTGAGCCAAAACATAACAAAACTAATAAAAAAGTTTTAGAGTAGTTTTTTTATCTAATTTTGTCTCAGTTATAGCTGTTAGTATTAGCTAGCATTACAAAATTTTGGGTCCGCGGTCCTGCCGCGAAATCAGAATTTGTTATGAAACCAATGATTCTTACCAGAGTTATTCAGAAACCGGAGATAAAACGACAATATTAAAACAATTTCGAATACTCTTGCAACTTCTGACCATTATTCAGAGCTATTTTAAGCATTAATAAGGTTTTTTATATGTAAATTTATTTCGGTTAACCAGAAAAAAAACATTTCATAATGCTTTAATTTAATACAAAAAAGCACGTCAAAATTTTTCAAATAGATGTTCTATTATTTGTGCTATTCTAATTTCAAAAATAATACAACAAAATGCATTTAATTTGAGAGGAACTTTGTTTCGTGGTGGGACCGCCGACCCAATTTTTGTAATGCTAGGTAGGTCCATTATATTACAGCAATTTATATTTGTTATTGAAGATCTACCTATCTAACAAAAATTTTCTAATGAATATATATGTTTTGAGAGTGTCTTAAACTTAAAAGGAGTATTTAGCTCCAAACTGTTTTTTTAAACAAAAAATCTTTCAAGCTATATAAATGCAATGTGATGTGAACTTTGAGGTACCCGCTTTTGGAATAAAAAATACTGATTCATAGAGATTATGGATGGACTACTAAATTCGAAGTTTTAAATAAGGTTTCTAATAGCAGTTTTTGGCTCTAATTTCAAAAAAATTTTTTGGGGGGCTAAAGCCCCCAGACCCCCCCATAATCAGGGGGGGGGGCTCCGCCGCCCCCGAACCCCCTCCCCCCGTTTAGCACTTTTTTGAATTATGACAATTGTGCCCCACCTTTTCTCGCTCCGGCCCAGCCAGTCAACCATTCCTGGCTACGCCCCTGAGTGAGACGCAATACACAATTTGCGTCTAAATAGCTATAACAATCGCAAAAGGTTAATCTATAACAGCTGCTTTCAACAACCGCCAAATTTAGCCGGTAGTTTATTATGTTTTTAGTGAAGACGCCCTTAAATGTTTATATTGAACAATACAGTTAGCTTATTTAGCTTTCTTAAAACAAAGTTAGCTTAGTTAGCTTCAATCTAACTCGATAACAAAAACAAAAAAATTGCACGTTTTTGGGGATCAATTGCTAGCTTTATTTCTAGCTTGCTAGCTTCGACAAAGTTAGCTTAGTTGGAGTTTCAAACAATAAAAATAACAAATATAAAACAAAATTTTAAAAATAACAACCAAATAAAAAATGGCATTAAATAAACATATGGGAAAAATTAGAGTCGATAGAGCTGGGGGAACTTGGTGCAAGAAATAGGGAATTTGAAGCCGTAAAATGGGAGCTTAGGGCTGAAATAGTAAATTGTTAAAACCTATACCTAAGACTAAAAAAAGCCTAAATCGAGGCTTCAAGTTCCCAAAAATTTCTGACGGCTCCAAGTTTCTTACTTGCCGTTTCAAAGACCCCGTGCCTATGGGAGTCGTATGACTGCGTCAGGAACTATGTACTTGTTTGTTTTTTTTTTAAATATCTGGATTCATTTAGTACTTTTTGGAATTGAACTAGATTCAGTAGATTATGATTTTTATCATCTGATCTGATCTGTCATTTTTAAAAATATTATCGATCGATAATCCTTCATTGGAATTGGTATAATTTAAAAATTATTTTCCAGAAATCAAATTCAGTTTAATAATTTATTATTTTTAATAATATTTCTGTTAATCAGTTTTGAACCGTTGCAATTTTTACCTGTAAAAATCCTTGTTTTTTAATAGTGCGACGAAATACAAAATAAAAAAACAAGTACAAATAGACCCTGAATAAGTATAGCGTACCAAAACATGATTCTTTATTTCGTATCTTGCAGACACAATTGTGATCAAAAAACTCAAATAAAGTTAACTTTGGGGCCATAAATTTCAAAAACAAAGAAGCAAACAATAAAATTAAAAATTACTTAAAACTAATCCAAGCCACTTATCTTAAGCAAACACCACTTTAGATTTTGAAACTAAAATCAAGTGTGTGGTTTTTTAATTAGGCACTCACTGAACTGAAAAATTAGCTGACGACCAATGAAAAACAAGAAGAACTGAAAATACGTAAAAAAATAATAATGTAATAAAAAATCCTGTTAAAAATTAGTTTATCACTAGTATGTTTTTATTAGCAGTTTTATTATGCTTTTAATTTAAAAACACAAAAACTTAATAGTGAAAGAATTTTTAAATAACTAAAAATCAAATTTAAAAACAAACAGGTCACTTTTTATAAAATACTTTTTTACTACTTTTTTTCATGAAAGGTATATAGGTAAATAATTTTTAAACGCTCTTTTTTGTTAAAAATTTTCTTTTTAATCAATTCATAAATGTTTCGAATAATAATAATAAAAAATAAACCAAAATAAAAAGTATTGAATATCAGCAAATAGCGCGTCTATTTTCATTTCTTTAATTTCCTTTAGCGGCGATAAAAGGGCTTCTTAAAAGATATAAAACAAAGTCATTGAAAAATCTAATTAAGCTTTATTTTCGTATTAGCCCTGAACCCTGAATTTTTACAAATATTTTTTATCTTATAATAAAATTATCATAAAAAAATTTTACCAGAACAAAATAAGTATATTGCAAATAAATAACAGTGAAGAGTAAATTTAGGATGCGTATAAAAGTTTTGTAAAAATAGTAAGATTAGGGTGCGTTTGCTATCCATGATATCCTTCTTTAAGTGTTGAGTTTCGGTCCATATTTTTACTTGAATATAAACAAATATTTTAACCTTCACAACATTCACGAATTTTTTCAAATTCATTCATTCATTATCATTGGAAACCTTATCATACACACTTCCAAATTTGTTTTGTTTTTGCTAAAGTAACAATTATCTTTTGCGGGATATAATAAATTGATTTAGGTTTTTAAACGTTCAAAACTGCACTTATCAATTATAAAATTACTTTCACTACGCAAAAACAAGTATACGTTTTATAGCTCGTTTATATGTAGGGTAACTGACTTAATTTCGGCCACGCATTAATTTCGGCCACCAATTTAGGGTGTTATAAAATTGGCTTATTTTTAAAACACAAAAGAACTAGCACAAAAGTAACTGGATTAATGTTGAATAAAGTGGTTTTGTAAAAGTGTTTTATTTTTATCATTCTACATTATCAAAATTTTTATACAAAAAGTGAATTTTTTATGATTTTCTTAATTTTTGCTTTGTGTTTAAACTGCATCAAATTTAGAACGAAGCAATATATAACCTTAAAATATCTTCTATTTAAGACTCAAAATTGTTAATTTTCATATTTTGATACTTTCTTCAAAATTATTTTGCAATGCGTTTAACTAACTGCGCATTTTAAGATTCCGTTAATTTCGGCCACCTTAAAATTTAGGTGAAATAACCTGCCGTTTTTTGCTGTTTTTTAATATATTTGTACTACCGTATTTATAAAGAATTTTTTTGCTCGTTTGACTTTGTTTTGACGTTTTTAAGCCAAAAATAAAATTTGAACAAAAAATACAAGTTATTAAAACTTGTTTTTTTAAGGTTTTGACATAATTATTAAAAGTCTTGCTAATAACTATTAAAGTTCGCAAACAGGAAAAATTAAGTTATATGTACCAAGAACAATAGCTAAGGGTTTAGAAATAGAAATTAAGCAACCTTTAGAAATTTTTATTGTTCGTTTAAGCAATAGTTATGGCCAGTTTTTTGTAGGTGGCCGAAATAAATGGCACGCTCCTTAACTTCGGCCAATTTAAAAACAAAGTTAAAACCTTCACTGATTTTTAAGTGTAACAGAAACATTCAAATTTTGCACTAGAATAACAAATATAGCTATTGTTTGATTTTTAGGCCAAATTTTGGCTTGATTGAAAAAGCCAGAAAAAACTTATTCAAAAAAATAAAAAAAGGTGGCCGAAATTAAGTCAGTTACCCTAAGCATTAAAGAATTTTTAAATAAATCCACCAATATTATAAATGTGACGACTGGAGGCAAGATAAGACGAATGTTTTTTGGAGACAAAAAATATTCGAACCCAGATCTCCTTTCCAGGCCTGCCTCACGCCTCAGCCGGCGCGTTACCACTACACCAAACGAGCATTTGTAGTTCACTTTACAAAATCTCCTATACTCACCAGTAGTAAGAATCACCACTTCAAAAAGGAAAGTTTCACTTCCACGTCACATAAAGATTACAATTTTTCTTCTTACTTAGCTGAAATCATTGACCGACACTCGGACATTTATCAGAGAAATCCTATGAATAGGCAAAAATATTTTAATGAAATCTATATACCGATAGCTACAATGTATATGGACTTTTCTAAATAATTATTTTAATCCCAGTTTGGCAGGTACAAATATTGTTTTATTCTAAATTGGCGTGATAAATAAAGGGCCTATTTAGCATAACAAGAACTGGGCTTTGATGTCCCACAACGAAACTACTACTCAACATACCTTTAATCCAGTTTATTCCGTGAGCATGAAGAGGTTAGATTTTTACCAGAAATTGCCGCACACATTAAAAGTGCGCTTTCACTTCGGGCAGCTGTGATGTGATTTTATAGCGCCATGAACAGTTTGAACAGCAAAATTTCCCTTTATTAAATAAGGAAAATTTCGTCGTCATTTATTAAATAAGGAAAAGAAAAAAATGAGCCACAGTGATTATAAAAATACACGTGACTGTGACTCAATCTGTACTTAATAGGGTCCTGTTTCAAATTTAAAATGAGTCAGAGTGACGTGTCTGGCTTGACTCCGCCCTTCTTCCAAGCAAGTACCAACGTCCAGCACATCAACACCACGCCTGTACATATGGTTGTACATTTGTTCTTGCTGTAAAGCTTGTTTACAAAGCTAATTTGTATTTGATGGTTAGATTTGAAACAAGCAACAGTTAAAGAACAGCATACTGCAATCGTGGTATAGAACAGACGGTTTAGATATAGCTGGCTTAGTATAGTTATAAAATTACTAAAGCTTTCTATGTTTATTCCTGAAGTTCAAGATTGGAGGATCTCAACAGCTTATTTCTTCTTTTTTAGGTTTCAATAAAAACAAAGCCTTAAATGGTTTTAATTGAACAAACCGGTGTAAATATATTCAGTCAATGCACTATAAACATTTTAAAGTGCCTTGCTTTATATGTTTCGCGTTAGGTTCAATGTTATCAACTTAAAAAATGAACTATAGTTTTTTAAAAAACGTTATTATAAACTAAGTTAAATTATAAACGCCTAATTAGAGTACACCTAGTCTTTAAGCTATGCAAGGTTATATATCACAAGCTGAAAAGTGTTTCTAAATATACTTTAAACAATTTGTGGCTCATTTTGCCGTAGTAACGACGATTTGTTGTTGTTTTTTAAGTCAAAAGTTTTTATGTGGGTACAACGTGAAATTCACATAAAACTCTTGAATTTTGCTTAGATATTGTCATTCTAAATTTAATTGAATTAATTTGCGATCAGTCTCTTGTTTAAAAATTGATTTTAAAAAATTAAAAGACTACACGATCCAATTTTTGTGGAACGGTGCTGCAATTCCTGTTAGTAATTTAGAGGTAAAAGATCTACAAAGACGAAAAATAAAACATGTGTCAATGGATATTGGCGCAAAGTATTACAGCCTTCGAATAGTACGGGATCTTTAGAGCCACAAGCAGGGAACTTAGAGCCGTCGAAAATTTTAGGGAACTTAGAGCCCTTAAGGTAGAACACCACAGTTATGACGATTTTTACTAGAAGTTAGATATTAACTTAATTTTTGTCTGACAAAAATATAGTGCAATTGAACCCTTAAATTACGATGTATCCAATGGTAATAATTTCATCGTTTACCGGTTGTTCTATTTTGAGATACAGTTTGATAAATTTAAATCCTAAAAACAGTTTTTGGTCATTTAAAAAATTTGATTCGCTCAGTTTTTACTGCAATTTTATGGAAAGTTTATAAAAAATAGATAGGGGGAAATTTTTAGATGTGGATTGGAGTAAAACGTAATTCAAAATTTTAGGAAAATTAAAAAAATCGATGTTTTTAAAGGAAAGGCAAATTAAAAAAATCCTTAATTAGTTTTTAATTAAATACAATTCAAAGTATTGATTAGACTTGTGTCCAACTATTTCCAAACTTTAATTTAAATCTGAGCGAATCAAATTTTTAATTTTCAATTAAATTTTTGTAAATTATGCCGAGAAACTACATTTCGAACCGTTTCTTTAAAACTAGCTTTTACGATCCTCGCAGCTTTAGAATCGAATTCACCCGGGCAATATTTTTAACGTCAAAAAAACTATTTTTTATGAAATTTTTTGCTTTTTAATTCAATAAAGTGTTCAATATTCAAGATATACTAAATTGGAAATCAAAAAAAATATTTGGTAATGAATTTTATTAATGTATTGCGTTTTTGACATGTATTTGATTGGTCATTTGATGATTGTGGACAATAACACTTGTTTATTAAGAAAAATGAATGACAAAAATTGAATCAACAGGTCAAATTACTTTAGTAAAAACTAATTAAAAAAGATCTGCCGTCAAAATCTAACTGTGGTGTTCTACCTTAAGAAAAAAATTGTTTGGAGCTTAGATTTAGGTTTGCTTGCGCTTAGGTAAACGTTTTTACTTTTTTTTACTTTCGGATCTAAGTTCCTAATTTACGGTTCTATGTTCCAAGCTCCAATTTTCCTTTTTTTGCTACTAGTTCCAGCTCTAAGATCCCTAGGCTCCATCGACCCTAAATCATTCGAATCAGTACCTTATAGGTACTAAAGCTGGCGATTACAATTTGAAGCTTTGACTTCTTTCGGTGAAAAAACCTTAAAATGCCATTTTTCACATTTTTTTCTGTGAAAAAGCGTTATTTGCTTCTAGACGTATTACTATTTTTTTGCGTGAAAGCTTTTGGACAAAACAAAAAAACAAACAAACAAGCTTTAGTAATATTTTCGGAGTACGCTTTAAATTTTTTCAAAGCCGCTGATATTCCTAGTCCTTCAATTTCAAAAAGAAGAGTAAAAGTAATTCAATTTGCGATAAATTTTATTTCACTGTGGTTCACCGGACCCACAAAGTAATTAATTTATGTATTAATTAGTGATGGGCGGAACTGTGGAACCGGAACCGGAATTGAGATTTTTCAAAAATCCGGAACAGGAACCGGAACCGGAATTCCAAATTTTGCCTGCGAAACATCCGGAATCCGAAACCGGAACTACCCATCACTAGTATTAATTATTGAACGGTAATGATAGAATTTTTTATCAACTTTTGTTGCGTTTCAAGTGTGCTAGTACTTTTGTGTTTTTATAAAATTTTAATTTAAGATCAAGATTTAATTTAATGTCATAGAGCCGAGGGAACTTGGAGCCAAAAATAAGAACTTGGAGCCGTAAGTGGAGGACTTGGAGCCGTATATTAGGAGCTTGGAGCCGCAAATAAAAATCGCTAAAACGTTTACTTAAGCCTAAAAAAAGCCTAAATCCAAGCCGAAACAAATTTTTTCTTAAGGGCTATAAGTTCCCATTGTTCGTGGCTCCAAGTTCCCCCTGTTTGTGGCTCTAAAAACCTCGTACCCAAGATTTTGATTAACTAATAAGTGTTAATAAAATCAGTTGTCAGTGCTTCAGAGTTGTTTATGAATTGTTCTGATGAACGCTTGGTATGTAGGGTATAGTGCATTTAATTTCGGCACTTTTTCGTTTTTCCAATGTAACTTTTCACTGTATGGCCCGATTTTCATGTTTGATAACTCATTTTAAAGCTTTTACAATACTGCGTTGCATCATAAAAATATCACTGCACGAAAGTTGTTTTTTTACTTAATTAAATCAGTTTTTAAAAAAATGGAAAATTGCCGAAATTAAATGTATGCATTTAATTTCGGCACTTTACAAACAATCGATTGTTTCTCAGTCAAAAAATCATTATTTTTAAAAATTTAAAAGCCTATCATTATTTTTTTAACTATTTACAACTACAATTTAACACCCGACCACTTAATTCAACCCGTTTTTACCTTCAGCAATATGTGTGCCGAAATTACACTATTTTATTTTATAACGATTGCTCACCACAGACGCAACGTAGAACCACGGGGAGTAAAAATTTGGAAAATAAACTAAATTTTACCAGAACAGTTTAATTTTTAAACCAATTTATTGCGTAATCATGAAATGCCCATGTTCTAAAAACGAGTAACAATTTTATTTTTTGTAAATCACACAATTTCACATGAAAATATCATAACATAACAAATGAAAAGCTCACGACAGTCATCTACATGAAATTAGCTCTCATTTGAGCTATCAAACGTCGTATTCCGTCCAGGATTACCAAAAATATAGTCCAAAATCAAAAATGCCCAATTCGGAAAAGTGCCGAAATTAAATGCACTACCCTATTATATGTCCCTTTTTTTTATTTGAATTGAAAACTTTGCGTTGCGAAATATTATAGAATAATTAAATTTAGCTGATCTCATAATAATACTGAGAACATAAGAGGACGGTGTCCGTACATTACGCCGACGACTATTTCGCCGACGACTTTTACGCCGACGATCATTTCATCCCCGGACTTTTTGGCCGATGCGACGTTTCGCCGACGCAGTTCCAAAAAATGTTTCTAATTGCATAAATATAACATTGAGACAAGAATTTTTACACGAAATTAGTAGATTATACGATTTTTGTTAGAAAACATATATTTTTGTTCATTTTAAAACTATTATACAGTAAAATTATGATATTTAATTTATGATCAAATCGCGATTGATAAAAAAATTATCTTCTTCCATAAACAGTTATTTTTTCTTTGTATTAAAAAAGTTTTAATAAAAATCATTTAATTTTAATTTGCTAAACAAGCAGACAATGTTATTTTCGATAATATTGATTAATTTTATTATGATTTTATGTTATTTGTTTATTGCGACATTTCGCCGACGCGTTTTAAAAAATGCATCCAAATATTTTTAAATATCCAAAAAACGATTGATTTAAAAGAAACAAAAGGGAATTAAGTAAATTATTATCCCTTTAAACCTATTTTAAAGTTTGTATAAATATCTTAAAATAGTGTTTGCACCATCCAGTTATCCAAAATTATCCTCCATGTGACCCATAATAACTGTTTGGTCGCGTAGATCAAATTCTGGATGATTTTGGTCGAAAAACTCCTCCTCAAAAACGTCTTAAACTTTTGAAGGCGGAAAAATACAAGAAAATATGTTTTTTTAAACTGACAAAAGTTGTAATCTTGAATTTGAAGCGTTGTAAGGCCTTCTCGTTAAACCTTCCGCTGAATGCATTGCTGAAAATAGAAAAATAATAACCAGGGGCCTATTTCATAAAAATTGCCTGTAATTAATTTACAGCTGTAAATTAATAAACGCATATTTTTCTTTTGTATTTTTAATTAAAAATTATATTAAAGAAATTGCGTTTAGAATTTAAAAAATTACATGTCTGTAAATTCCGTAAATTCCACAGTTACGTACCTATTTTTTAATTAATAAAATAAGAAGAAATTAAATGCGTTTATTAATTTACAATTACATAAATCTTTATGAAATAGGCCCCAGTGCCAACGATACCTGGAAACTTCGGACTAAATTAAAATAAGTTTATAAATACTATTGATGCTTCTAGTGATGTTCTTTGGAGCACGGAGCTCTGGAGCTCGAGAGATTGTTTCTATTTTTGTTGGTATTTTCATGAATGAAATTTGAATTACATTGTGTTTATTTTTGATATTGAAGTAGAATAAGGGCTGGTTCATACTTATGACAAAACGTGCTTTGGACAAAGCCCAAAGGACAATTTTATAAAAGCCAAAACGTCCTTTGAACAAGCCAAAACGTCCTTTGGACTTTTTCCTTTGGACGAAGTATGAACGCTACTTAAAATTTGTCCTTTGGACAAAGTCCAAAGGACGAAATCCAAAGAGAAAAATCCATAGGACAAAAAGTATGAATACGTTGTCCTTTGGATTTTGTCCTTAGGACAAAGTCCAAAGGACGTTTTTACGTTGTATTTGTCCTTTGGACAAAGTCCAAAGGACTTTTGTCCTTTGGACTTTGTCTAAAGGACGTTTTGTCATAAGTATGAACCAGCCCTAGGTTATAATTTTTACACACTTTACTTTGCTAAACTGATTGCTTTGCTAATTTTGATTAATAAAAAACTTTCAACATCGGTTATTATGTTATTGTTTACCTCAAATGCGCCAAATTTAATTTTTATCGACTTTTTAGGCATATGAGGCCACTAGGTACTCTAGCTTTAAAAGCCCGCAAAGCGCGAAGATACGCTCCTTCATTCTTGTGAGAAAGACAGAAAAAAAAACTAGGATTCTCGGAATGTTCGTCTTTTACATTACGTATTTCAACATCTCGTACATCTTATCTTCCGAAAGATCATCTTTTAAGATTGATTTTTGCCATAAAACAGTGGATAAAACTTTTAAGTAAAATCTGACAGATTATACGCTGAGCTATCAGTTCCAAAAATTTTTATTTTGCTTTTCCTAAAACACCAATGGTGAATATTGCCTACACTTCTCATCAACTGTGGAAATTTCTTTGTGCATGGCATAATTTTGTAAAATATACTAAATATAATTTCTACAATTAATAAGTCAAACAAAGTATAACTGACGCCACAATGAATATGTAATATTAGTGTATGTGACTTTTTTAAAAAGAAAGGAGTTAATCACGATACATAACAAAACTAAGTCATTTAATTTATATTATTGATTTTGTCGTATTTTGTCATAACAAAAACAAATAAATAGTTGTGGCTGTGATATACTTTATTTTGGGCGAATATTATGCAAATAAATAAAAAACTTTCAACATTTGATTTTGTTATTTTTTTTACCTATCATGGGTGGCGCGGGAGCGCCACGGGGCGATTTAGCCCGCGGCGCCGCGCCAACCATAATTAGAGAACGTGGGTAAATTTTGAAATTCATGTTCATCTCCTTCTTCTTCTTCTTATTATTATTCTAACGCTCAATTCTTAAAATCGATATTTCTCCTTCGTTAGATTGATTAAAAATAAACATGGGCTCATTAGAAAGAAGAAAGAATTACGCAACTTTCTTAGGAGCCACTTTTTTCATTTAGGTTCTTGTTATCGATTTATTGATCAAAATAAAAAACTGAAAAAATAGACAAATAAAAACTCCCAACCGCACAATAACAGCCTTTTGGCAACAATAAGGATTGTACAGAGCCGACAATGAACAGCCCTTCATAGAAACCGCACAAAAAAAGCTGAAGACGGTGCTCGGTTTTAATTGGTGGCGGAAACCGAACCATTTCCCAGCGCCATGTACTTCAACCGCGCGAAAACAACAAAGTACTTTTTTTAATTCTTGCATTACTGATGACAAAATTAATTCAAATTTTTATAAAAAAAATGATAATAAAATAAAACGAAAACAAGATCTGAAAACTTTTATGTATTTTTAAATGTATTTGATGTGATTATTAAGTAGACAAAATTTAAATATTTTATTTCAAATAACAAACAAAAAACACATACATAATACAAAAAACATACAAAATACATACATACATACATAATACATACATAGCAAAACAACCAATTTCTCACGGCAATAGAATTATTATTGATAAAAATTTGTTTTAATTTGCTTCAATATTTAAAAAATCATAAAAACAAAAAGAAAAGTTTTTAAGAATAATTATTTACTTTTTTTCCCTTTAAATCAATAGTTTTTTTTTCATATATAAAATATCTAGATATTTTTTCAAAATGCGTCGGCGAAATGTTGCAGTGAAGAAAAAGCATAAAATCACAATCAAATTAAATAATATTTTCGAAAATAATATTAAAGGCTTGTTTAGCAATTTCATATTAATTAATTGTTATTTAAACTTTTTTAAAACAAAGAAAAACAATTGTTTATACGAGGAACATAATTTTGTTATTTATCACGATTCGATCAAAAATAAATACTCTGATTTTATTGTGCCATACTTTTAAAATAAACAAAAATATATGTTTTCTAAACAAATTCATATAACCTACGAATTTCGTGTAAAATTTTTTGTTTTAAATTTATATTTATGTAATCAGAAACATTTTTTTAACTGCGTCGGCGAAACGTCGCATCGGCCAAATAGTCCGGGGGTGAAATGATCATCGGCGTAAAAGTCGTCGGCGAAATAGTAGTCGGCGAATTGTCGTCGGCGGAATGTAAGGCAACCTAAGAGGACTAATTAAAATTCCCTGCTTAAAACGCTTTCATTAGAACTCATTTTGTTAAGTGAGCTTCATCATCCAATTCTTTGGTATTTTATTTACAATATTTGTAATAATTCTGCCCACTTACATATCTGGGGACTCAAGAATTCTAACAAAATGATTGCGTTTTCATTATAATGGTTGCGCTTGTTGTAAAAACTTTTCTGTGAAATATCATATAAAGCAAATTTGTCTCAAATAGACGAATGTAGTACAAAAAACTGTAAAACAAAAAAAAACGATTACAATTCTCTGATTTCATAAAAAATACGGCAAAACGCAAAAGTCTTAAATCGCCTTTACAAAGTCTACAAAAAATATCCAACTTCATCCTTTTAAAATTTTAAGTTTATCACCTCTACCAAAATAAAAAACCTCGATTATCAGTACATTACAATGTTAATTTTGGCGCTGAGTTACAAAAAAAGGTCTAAAACGCATTACACTAAACAAATTCAAATTTTTGCATGCGTGTTTCTAAAGCATGCAGTTAAAAGTAAAATTTTAGAAGAATTCTGCAAAAAAACATCTTTTTATAATAACAATTGTTGCAAAAACACTGCAATTAATTTTTAACTTTTAAAAACAGTCATCATTTCAGCGGTAAATAAATCTAAAACCCAATCATTTTTTTCTTTTTTTTCAATCAGCAACAGCGTGGCGTCCTTAGATTTCTTTATTTATGCGTTTTTGCTTGATAATAAATAAAATTACAAAGCACAATCATGGGTGGCGCGGGAGCGCCACGGGGCGATTTAGCCCCGTGGCCCCGCCAGACCGTAATTAGAGAATGTGGGTAAATTTTGAAATTCAGAACCTTCTTCTTCTTCTTCTTCTTCTTCTTCTTCTTCTTATTATTATTATTATTATTATTATTCCAACGCTTCATCCTTAAAAGCAATATTCCTCATTCGTTACTGATTGATCAACAATAAACATGGGCTCATTAAAAAGAAGAAGGAATTACGCAACTTTCTTAGGAAGCACTTTTTTCATTTAGGTCCTTGTTATCGATTTATTGATCAACATAAAAAATTTGAAAAATAGACAAATAAAAAATCCCAACCGCACAATAACAGCCTTTTGGCAACAATAAGGATTGTACAGAGCAGACAACCAACATTCCCTCATAGAAGCCGCACAAAAAAAGCAGACCGGTTTTAATTGGTGGCAGAAACGGAACCAGTTCCCAGCACCATCTGCTTCAACCACGCGGAAAACGGCGAAAACAACAGAGTACTTTTTTTAATTCTTACATTACTGATGACAAGATTAATTCAAAGTTTTATTTATGAAAAAATAAGAACTAGCCTTGAAAAATGCTCTAAGAATAGAGCAGGAAAAAGGGGCGATTTTTCCCTGGGCGTATGTTTAGACAGAAAAGATGTGGACTAGGCTGAGATGGACATTATGTGGACTACATATAGGAAATTTGCATTTGGTTTGGGCAGCTGCTCACTAAATAAAAATTTCTACCATATGATAATGATTTGTTTATACATTGATCTAATCACACAGCACTGTTGCATTTTTTTAGTTTGATAAAATGTCAATTGAAAAAATTATACTCACAGCAATCTTTGACAAGCGCGAAATCGCCACTTTTTCAATTTGAAGGTTATATTTGTATGTGTAAGAAACAACTATAAATTTAGAAAAAGTGGCGATTTCGCGCTTGTCACAGATTTGCTGTGAGTATAATTTTTTCAATTAACATTTTCATCAAACTAAAAAAAATGCAACAGTGCTGTGTGATTAGATCAATGTATAAACAAATCCTTATCATATGGTAGAAATTTTTATTTAGTGAGCAGCTGGCAAAACCAAATGCAAATTTTCTATAGTCCACATAATGTCTATCTCAGACTCGTCCACATCTTTTCTGTTTAAACATACACTCGGGGGGAGAAATCGACCTTTTTTTCCTGCTCTCTTCTTAGAGCATTTTTCAAGGCTAGTCTACCACTTTTTTGAATTAAATTAAAAAAATAGCCTAATAAACTATAGTTTTAGCTGCGCAATGACATATGTTTATAATCATTCCGTTGCCGAGATATACTTTTTTAAATAAAAAATAATAATAAGAAGATGATGAATTTAAATTACAAAATTTACCCACGTTGTTTAATTATAGTTAGTGCGGTGCAGTGGCGCTCCAGACAAAGTTTACCTACGTTCTCTAAATATAGTTGGCGCGATGCCGTGCGCCAATGATTGCAATTATAATTTTACAGTAAAAAAAATAATAAAAAAAAGATGATGAACATGAATTACAAAATTTACTCACGTTCTCTATTAAGTATAGTTGGCGCGGTACGGTGGGTTAAATTAAAGTGTGGCACCCCCGCACCACCGATATTACCTACCGCGCTGGCGCGCTTCCGCGCCACCGACGCTTATTATTATTTTTTAATAAATAAAAATTTTGAATTAATTTTGTCATCAGTAATGCAAAAATTAAAAAAAGTATTCTGTTGTTTTCGCCGATTTCCGCGCGGTTAAAGCAGATGGCGCTGTGAACTGGTTCCTTTCTCAAAATTAAAAAAGCGGTCTGTTTTTTTTGCGGTTGGGGTTTTTAATATTTGAGGGATGTTGGTGTCACCCTGCACCTCTGTATTTTTTAATCCTTATTGTTGCCAAAAGGCTGTTATTGTGCGGTTGGGAAAAATTTTTTTTATTTGTCTATTTTTCAATTTTTTTATTTTATCATTTTTTTTCAGGGCATATACACAAAGGATTCCAAAACAGTAGTTTATTTGCTAACAGGAACAGATAAACAGCAGCAATAGCAAAGTAGCACAAGGCAAAGCAGCAGTATAGTATAGCCAGAGCAGTAATGACAAAGCACAAAGAAAGGCAAATATACACAATTTACTCAGGAGCTAACAGGCTCCATTTATATACCAGCAAAGCATGCTTCCAAAAGTTTCTAGAAAGTTCTTAGCCAATGAGCATTAGGTAATATGACCTCACTTTCCAGAATGTTCTAGAAGGTTCTACATACAATCGTAGGAAAACATTTTACTTAAATAATTTTATCACTGTAGTTTATATCAAAGTATTAGCAGTTTGTAAAGTACCTTAACAGATCAATAAATCGATAACAAGGACCTAAATCAAAAAAGTGCTTCCTAAGAAAGTTGCGTAATTCCTTCTTCTTTCTTATGAGCCCATGTTTATTTTTGATCAATCAGTAACGAATGAGGAATATCGCTTTTAAGGATGGAGCGTTGGAATAATAATAATAATAAAAGAAGAAGACAAGAAGAAGAAGAAGAAGGTTATGAATTTCAAAATTTACCCACGTTCTCTAACAATGGTTGGCGCGGCGCCACGGGACTAAATCGCCCCGTGGCGCTCCCGCGCCACCCATGATAAGCGTCGGTGGCGCGGGAGCCCCACACGCCGGTAATTATCGGTGGTGCGGGGTGCCATACTGCAATTAAACCCACGGCACGCGCCAACTATACTTAAAGAACGTGAGTAAATTTTGTAATTCATGTTCATCATCTTCTTATTATTATTATTATTTTTACTTTAAAAATTATAATTGCAATCATTGGCGCACGGCATCGCGCCAACTATATTTAGAGAACGTAGATAAACTTTGTCTGGAGCGCAACTGCACCGCACTAACTATAATTAAACAACGTGGGTAAATTTTGTAATTTAAATTTATCTTCTTCTTATTATTATTTTTTATTAAAAAAAGTATATCTCAGCAACGGAATGATTATAAACATATGTCATTACGCAGCTAAAACTATAGTTTATTAGGCTATTTTTTAATTTAATTCAAAAAAAGTGGTAGACTAGCCTTGAAAAATGCTCTAAGAATAGAGCAGGAAAAAGGGGCGATTTTTCCCCGGGCGTATGTTTAGACAGAAAAGATGTGGACTAGGCTGAGATGGACATTATGTGGACTATAGGAAATTTGCATTTTGTTTGGGCAGCTACTCACTAAATAAAAATTTCTACCCTATGATAATGATTTGCTTATACATTAATCTAATCACACAGCACTGTTGCATCTTTTTGTAGTTTGATGAAAATTAAAATGTCGATTTAAAAAATGATACTCAAAGCAATCTTTGACAAGCGCGGAATCGCCACTTTTTGAAATTTATAGTTGTTTTTTACTCATACAAATATAACCTTCTAATTGAAAAAGTGGCGATTTCGTGTTTGTCAAAGATTGCTGTGAGTATGATTTTTTAAATCGACATTTCATCAAAATCAAACTAAAAAAATGCAACAGTGTTGTGCGATTAGATCAATGTATAAACAAATCATTATCATATGGTAGAAATTTTGATTTAGTGAGCAGCTGCCCAAACCAAATGCAAATTTCCTATATGTAGTCCACATAATGTCCATCTCAGCCTAGTCCACATCTTTTCTGTCTAAACATACGCCCGGGAAAAAACGCCCCTTTTTCCTGCTCTATTCTTGGAGCATTTTTCATAGTTAAATAAAATAAAATTAAATATAATTATTCTTAAAGCATCATTGTGTTAAGTTTTTAGAATTACGTCAATATAGCACAAGTTATTACTGTTTTTGAAAGCCAAAAGGTAATTTAAAATGTTTTTCACATTTTTTTCGATTATTTTCAAATTTAACGAGTACCAAAATTTTGAAGTTTTTTTCTTTGGTCAAAGAAAAAACTTTTATTTTTAGCCTAATTGTCATTTTAATTTTCTTCTCGAGATTCAGGAGTTTGATCAACATAATAGTGTGCAGATTTTTGAAGTGGTGAACTTTTTATGAGTATCTATTATAAGAGTAACCTATTTAAAATGTATTAAATTAATTTGTTTAAATTAAATTTCTTTAACCATTGGATTATTTCGTCCAAACAAAATTTTTAAAAAAGCGAAATATGCAATAGTGCACCACTCAAAATACAGAACATGATAAGAAATTTCGGAACGTGTTTAAGTTATAAAATAACAGAAGATTACGAAAAATAATCCTAACAACTTCGTTAGAACGAAGTAGTAAATCTAAAAAATCTTTTCAAATGTTGAAGATTACATGTGTTCTTACAAATAAAAGTCTATCGGCTTGACGAAATGAATAGCTAGATTAAAAGCTTAGGGAGAATATATTTCTTGAAAAAAATCGAACCGATTTGTCCGGTAGTTTAAACACTACTGACATAACAGTGCTGAAACCATAATAAATTAAAATATAATTACTGTCTTCAGAAAAATGAAAAGTTTCAATCAGCATAATAACTCAGTAACAAAAATAAAACATTCTGTGAAGATTACCATATGCGCAGACATGCTGTCGGTATGTTTATAAAGGCTGAATATTAAAACAAAAAATTGCTAAATAGTCCGTAAAACCACAAAAAACTAATAACTAGAAGCTAATAAATTAAATATATTTCTTATAAGAAAATTTTAGTTTAAACCAAAAATATAAATCGTATTTGATTACGGCTTTAAGCCTTTGTTCGTTCCACTCTAGAGCACTGTTCCTAGGTGTGGTTACTTTTCTTGTATAAAAACATAAGTATTATTGAATCCGTTCAACGCAAATTTATTTTTATTTAAAATAACAAACCAAATATGTTACAAACTGAGATTTATGTATTTTTGTATGATATACGTTTTTTTGTTTTTTCTTTTACTTGTGTTTCTTGATGATTTTCATTGATCATAATCTTCTTTTGGTGTAATGAATGATTCTAATATGTTTTGTTTCTATATAATTTGTGAGTGCATATGTATTTGAAGTATTATTATAATAAAAGGTTTTCAATTTAATTCAAAGTCTTAAAATTACAATTTTAAATTAAAAACGTAATAAGAATGTAAATAGATTAACTAAAGGTAAACCCAACGTGGCTGCAACAGTTGTTTGTTGGATTGAAAAATGCCCCCCATTAAGTAACCACTCAAATCACGAGAAGCTGACGTCACTTTATCAAACAAATACTCGGTATTAAATCAAATCTAATTCGCTGATAAAGTGACGTCAGATTCTCGTGATTTGAATGGTTACTTCATGGGGGACATTTTTTAATCCAACGAACAACTGTTGCAGCCACGTTGGGTTTGCCTTTAGTTAACATAGAACGGATTTTTAATAAGTTTTCTAAAGCTGAAGCCAAAAATTTACTCAGTTGTTTTATCATGTTTTACGGCTTCTTAAAAAACATGTACAAAAGGTATCCACTAGCAAATGACATAATTAAACGAAACAAATATACACTCTGAAGTTACGAGCGTATCACTGATATGATAAACGTTTGTTTTGTAATCTTGAAATAAAAATATTATTATAAATAATTTTAATGGTGTGTATCCCCTTAACGGAAAAATAATTTATAACGACAATAATGTTAATCTAACTGAAGCTGATGTTCGTAGTTTTATAGGGCACTTACTTTAAGAAATATAAAGAAATACAATTTTTTTTTGTTTTTGTTTACTTTATTTTAGATTTATTATGATTTTGTAAATGAATCAAAACAAAAAAAAAATATTTGTAAATTTTTAAACCGCATTTGTTTCCTACTTTATGCCGCTCATTCGAATTTTCGTTCTTGGGATATTTTAAAATATTATAATGCTCTATAATTACAATGAATAATAAAATACATTTTACTTAAGCAAAAAAATAATTTTTGTTCTGTATTTCAACTGGTTTTTTATTGAACACTTTGAAGTGAAAACTGTCCGGAGAGACCTTAAGAGCCATTTTTAATTTGATTGCTTGTTATTGATTTATTGACTAAAATATCGATTACAAATAATAACAAATCGGAAAATTGTAACCGCAGAATAACAGCCTCCCGGCACCTATGACAATTAATCAAGAATTGTACAGAGCAGATAGCAGACAGTCCCCAATAGAAACAGCACAATAACAGCAGACAGATATACTCGGTTGCAAATTGGTGGCGGAAACCGCGACAGTCCCCAGCGCCATCTACTTCGACCACGCGGGAAACGTCGAAAACAACAAAACACTTTTTAATTCTATCATTACTGGTAATTAAATTAATTTAAAATCTTATTTAAAAACTATATAATTACAATCATAGGTGGCGCCAAAGCGCCACGCGGCAATTAAGCCCTGTGGCACTGCGCAAACTATAATTAGAGAACTATAACTAAAATTAGAAACGCAAGCTATAATTAAGAACGTGAGTAATTTTGTAATTCATGATCATTTTCTTCTTCTTTATTATTATTATTTTAACACTCATATCTTAAAATTGATATTCCTCCATCGTTACTGATTGATTAAAAATAAACATGAGCTCTTGAGAAAAAATAAATAATCGCAAAAGTTTCTTAGGAGCCACATTTTTATTTAGGTGTGCTTGCAATCGACTTATTGATCCAAATGTAAATTCGAAAAATTAAAACCATAAAGTTTTTGACCGCTCATAAAATTCTCCGGCGACAATAAAAATAAATAAATTTGCCAAGTCTTGTGTGTAAACCGCACAACAACAGCAGACGGCGGGTGTAGCTTTCCGCAGTTCGCTTATTTTGTCTGCGACCGCAGCAGCACCATCTTGCGTCAAAAATGAAAAGCATTTCTTACTGTCTTTTGCATCTTTTCTTCTGTAAATGGATTAAAAATATCAACTGTACGCGTGGCATGGGACGATCACAGGACAAAAAGGCAAAACGCTCTGCGGCGATTCATTAATCATAATAAAAATTCTAAATTAAATGACATTTATTAAATTCTAATTTTATTATTCTTCATTTATTTATTAATATTATGGCGGCAAAAACTTAACACACGGAAGCCACGCGTCAAAACATGCGCAAAAAAAGTTAGCCGTAATCGTCCAAATTCATATTAATAATCGAATGTTATTAGAAAATTGTTTTTGCCGTAGCTAAGAGTATAATTTTTCACATTTAAGTTTTAGGATTCAACTTTAAAAATTGGGAGACTAGCCATGAAAACTTTTCTATGAATAGAGCAAGGAAAGGGGCGATTTTTTTCGGGCGTATGCTTAGCTAGTGTTTAAAAAGTACTGACCTGACATATTTAATTAATTATTGATTAATTATTTGCCACTAAACTCCAATTGTAATTATTGATTAATTATTTGACCACAAAATGCATTTGATTAATTATTGATTGATTAATGACCTAAAATTTGCAATTAATTAATTAAAGCTGAAGACTTCGAGGCTGAAATTAAGGGCGTAACCATTCAGCGCCAGGAAGAAACAAACAATAAACTTGCGAGCGAAAACAATTTTTAAAAAAAGTTTTCAGCGGTTATGTAACCAATTATTATTAAGTTGCGTCATGTGTTTCTCTGCACGTGATATTTTCCTAAAAAACGAGTGGTTACTTTAGCAATCATCTATTTTCACCCTGATAGAATTTATCTTTAGTGATTAATTATTAAAAAATTAATTCGATAAAATCGTAAAAAAGTACTAATTAATTAAATTTTATAAAGTAATCATAATTAATGTCTAAAACTTTTATATAAGCGTCTCTTTTTGGTAAAAGTTTTGCAACTACAGTTAATAAATCTTTACTTTTTTTGTGATCCATCTAAATTGGTAAAGAAAACATAGTTTCGATTTCGAAATAGTATTGTAAAAAATAAAACTCAATAATGTGGAAGGAAATCCAATCCGAGCATTTAAATAAAATACAAAAAGTTATTTTTTTAATTTTATTACGTTCTAAAGCAAACTAATATCCAAGAAAGAAGACATAATACATAACAGAAGGAGCAACGACACATAATATAAAAAAACTTAACAACAAAAATTCAGTCAATTACCTGCACTGCAATAAAACAAACTTCTTCTAATATTGAAAATAAACCAAACTTAATACTTTTCTTGCCTTGTTTGTGGCACAGTCTTAGACAATTTTTTTTTGTTTATTACTTTTTTAAAAAAGTACTTTTTTTAAAAAAGTAATTTTTATTACTTTTACTTTTTTATTAATTTTTGTTTTAGAAATTAATTAATTAAAATTAAATTAATGGCCCCTAAAACCGAATTGATTAATTATTGAGTAATTATTTGCCCAAAAATTTAATTAAATAATTATTAAGTAATTATTTCGGCCCAAAAAAGCGTTAATTTTTTATTAATTAGGGTAACTGACTTAATTTCGGCCACCTTTTTATATTTTTTTGAATAAGTTTTTTCTGGCTTTTTCAATCAAGCCAAAATTTGGCTTAAAAATCAAACAAAAGCTATATTTGTTATTCCAGTGCAAAATTTGAATATTTCTGTTACACTTAAAAATCAGTGAAGGTTTAAACTTTTTTTTAAAGTGGCCGAAGTTAAGGCGCGTGCCATTTATTTCGGCCACCTACAAAAAACTGGCCATAACTATTGCTAAAACGAACAATAAAAATGTCTAAAGGTTGCAAATTTACCCTTAGGGCTAAACTGAAATTAGCTGGCAAAAGCTCGGCAAAAGGTATGGGCCCGGCAAAACGTTAGCTTTTGCCATGACAATGAAAAATCACCCAAAAATGATTGACCAAAAATATGACCAAAAAACCAAAAAAAAAGTGTTCACCAATCAAAAACATGATTATTTAATGAAATTTCTATCCATGAAGCGGAGAGGTATGGTGGGGTCTTTTAACCTCAAAATTTTGGACCCCTCCCAAAACAAAAGTCGAGTTTTCTTCAGAAAAGTTCTCTTTTTTTTAACCTGGCTCTCCTTCAGAAATTTAATCTGACACCTCTAAAGTATTTTGTTCTGAAAACCAAACAAGACACACCCTGACCCTCTTCTAGATTTTAAAATTTTCCATACATCCTACATCCTTCCGAGAATTTGAGATGCAATTTACCCCCGGTAACCAATCACCTCAACCCCTTCCTTCACTCTTAGCTGCCTAAAAACTATGTAAAGTTGAATATACTATATTTTTACTTTAAAAGAAACATGAGTGAATATTTTGAACAATAATGCTAATTAAAGCGACTGAAACGAATTTTGGTTGCAAGGTGCTATGAATATGGGGTTTTATTTTTTGTTTTTCTTATTTTTGTTTAAGCACTAGAAAATATTGATTTTTTCTGCTTTTTTAAGTATTTTTTGAGTTTCTAAGTGCTTAATATTAAAATAGTTATATTTTTACTATTTCATATGGGCATTTTGTAAGGTTTATTATGCAGTAAGTGTTTTTTTAAATAAAAAATGTTGGTTAAATGTTTTGTTGTTTTAGATATTCATTTCAGAAAAACTATTCTTGATAATTAAACATTTTTGATATATCTGTTAACATTTAAAGTTAAAACTGGAATACAATTACAAAAGCAACTTTAAAACTATAAAATTAACCCTGAAAATAATATTTTTAAAATATAAAACTAAAACTTGATGCAATAAACGTTAAAAACGTCTTTAGTGTTGAGTTTTTACCCAAAACTTAACAATGCAATGCTAAAAATTATCTTAAAAAAGGGATAATTTTTTAAAATTTAGGAACAGTTCCATATTTGTCACTTTGGCAAAAGCTAAGGCTAAAGTACTTTAGTACTAAGCCTTTTTTTGGGCTTAGTACTAAAGCTAAGGCTAAACGATTTTTGAACCTTTAGTACTAAAGCTAAGGCGCGGCTAAAATAAAATTTCCCGGCAATGCACACCCATAACACACACACACACACACACACACACACACACACACACACACACACACACACACACACACACACACACACACACACACACACACACACACACACACACACACACACACACACACACACACACACACACACACACACACACACACACACACACACACACACACACACACACACACACACACACACACACACACACACACACACACACACACACACACACACACACACACACACACACACACACACACACACACACACACACACACACACACACACACACACACACACACACACACACACACACACACACACACACACACACACACACACACACACACACACACACACACACACACACACACACACACACACACACACACACACATACACACACACACACACACACACACACACACACACACACACACACACACACACACACACACACACACACACACACATATATCACTCGTGTACTAGCCTCAAAAAATGCTCAAGAATAGGAGAAAGGGGCGATTCGTGTGTATGTTTAGACAGAAAAGATGTAGATGGGTCCTGAGATGGATGTGGACGAGGAGCTTTGCATTTGGTTTGGCCAGCTGCTCACTAAAAAAATTTCTACGATATAATGATTTGTTTATACATTGATCTAATCACGCAGCACTGTTGCATTTTTTTTAGTTTGATAAAATGTTAATTAAAAAAAATCATACTCACAGCAATTTTTGACAAGCGCGAAATCGCCACTTTTTCAATTAGAAGGTTATATTTGTATGTGTAAGAAACAACTATAAATTTGAAAAAGTGGCGATTTCGCGCTTGTCAAAGATTGCTGTGAGTATGATTTTTTCAATTGACATTTCATCAAACTAAAAAAATGCAACAGTGCTGTGTGATTAGATCAATGTATAAACAAATCATTATCATATCGTAGAAACTTTTATTTAGTGAGCAGCTGGCCAAACCAAATGCAAATTTCCTATAGTCCACATAATGTCCATCTCAGACTAGTCTACATCTTTTCTGTCTAAACATACGCCCGGGGAAAAATCGCCCCTTTTTCCTGCTCTATTCTTAGAGCATTTTTCAAGGCTAGTCTACCACTTTTTTTGAATTAAATTAAAAAATAGCCTAATAAACTATAGTTTTAGCTGCGCAATGACATATGTTTATAATCATTCCGTTGCCGAGATAAAATAAAAAATAATAATAAGAAGAAGATGAATTTAAATTACAAAATTAACCCACGTTGTTTAATTATAGTTAGTGCGGTGCAGTTGCGCTCCAGACAAAGTTTACCCATGTTCTTTAAATATAGTTGGCGCGATGCCGTGCGCCAATGATTTGCAATTATAATTTTTAAAGTAAAAATAATAATAATAATATAGATGCTTAAATATGAATAACAAAATTTACTCACGTTCTCTAAGTATAGTTGGCACGGTGCCGTGGGTTAAATTGCAGTGTGGCACCCCGCACCACTGATGATTACTGCGGCGCGTGGCGCCCCCGCGCCACCGACGCTTATTATCATTTTTAATAAATAAAACTTTGAATTAATTTCGTCATCAGTAATGCAAGAATTAAAAAAGTACTCTGTTGTTTTTGCCGTTTTCCGCGCGGTTGAAGCAGATGGCGCTGGGAACTGGTGCCGTTTCTGCCACCAATTAAAACCGGTCTGCTATTTTTGTGCGGTTTTTATGAGGGCATGTTGGTTGTCTGCTCTGTACAATCCTTATTGTTGCCAAAAGGCTGTTATTGTGCGGTTGGGAGTTTTTATTTGTCTATTTTTCAATTTTTTTATTTTGATCAATAAATCGATAACAAGGACCTAAATGAAAAAAGTGCTTCCTAAGAAAGTTGCGTAATTCCTTCTTCTTTCTAATGAGCCAATGTTTATTTTTGATCAATCAGTAACGAATGAGGAATATCGTTTTTAAGAATGGAGCGTTGGAATAATAATAATAAGAAGAAGAAGAAAAAGGTTCTGAATTTCAAAATTTACCCACGTTTTCTAATTATGGTTGGCGCGGCGCCACGAGGCTAAATCGCCCCGTGGCGCTCCCGCGCCACCCATAATTTAATATATTTATTAGGTTTTTTTGCTTGATATAACACAATTTTTTACTTTACGTTAAAGCAATATTTATTTTTTAACCTCTTGACAATATGATAGAACAACTTATATTTTCTTAGGTGTGATTAACTTTTGTGGGTAGTAGTACTCCCTTATTTTATGTAAATGTCTTTCGTATTGCGCTACTACCTTTGTGAAAATGGACAATTTATATTAAGCTTCCTTATTGAACTGAGAAAAGCAGTTTGTAGTTAGCTAATAAAATTTGATCCGGTGCTAAGGTTTTGTAACGCATAAATAGGATCTCGGGGGACATTTTTTAGCAAATAATAATTAATTTTTTCCATTGAGATATCGAAATAATAGCTTGTTTTTTGTGCCTGCCAATAAATCATACAAAATTTTTCACGACAGATTTTATTAATTTTCGTATACGAATATTATAAATAGTTTTTTCCCAAGAATTTTATAGTTTAAGGTTGATTATGCTGTTGTATTGGTTGATATGATATAACTTGAAATAGAAAAACCTCTTTACGAATTTTTCCTATTAGTAACAGATTTTCTTATTATAGCTAAAGTCTTTCAGGCTGAAATTAAAGGCGTAACCGCTCTCCGCCAGGAAGAAATAAACAATAAACCCGCGATCGAGAAAAATTTAAAAAAAAGTTTTCAGCGGTTATGTAACCAATTATTAGTTGCGTCATGTGTTTCGGTGCACGTGATATTTTTTAAAAAACGAGTGGTTACTTTACCACTCATCTATTTCACCCTGATAGAATTTAACTTTAGTTTGTCTACGATATTAGTTTTTTACTAATAGCCAGTCCATCAAATGAGATCAAATATAAAAGGTTTACATTTGTTCAATTAAAAAAAAAACTGGAAAACTTAAATTTTGAATTCCATCTGAAAACAAAATAACTTAATCTATTTTACAAAACCACTATTATGTAGCCAGGTTAAGTTTTAAAAGTGTTATTTGTAGATGGACGAGTGGTGGACGCAATTCGTAATTTTCTGTAAAAAAACAATAAGAAAAATCAAACCTTCTGAAATTTAAAAAATTTAAAACCTTAAATGAAAGATTTTAAAAACTTGACAGCACCAAAAGCAAATTTTGAAGCTCTAAATAAATAGGTATTTGCCTACATAGGCTTAGCGCTTAGGTTTATGTTTCAAGTTTAAACAAACGCCTCCAAGTTTCCTATCCCGGTAAGGACGGGGTGCCTAAATTGTGAAAAACGGTTTTTACCTGCCTCCTACCTGCCTTCATCAAAAATTTTGCTGCATCTTACCTGCCTTCTACCTGCCTCCTACCTGCCTCCACCCTGCCTTCTACCTGCCTCCCAGGCAGTTAGCTGCCTCCTACTGTACCTGCCTCCTAGCCTGTTTATGCTTCAACATAAGAGACAGGGTCACCTGCCCCCTACCTGCTTCCAACACAGTTGTACCTGCCTCCATCCTTCCTCCACCTGCCTCCACCGTGTCTTCATGCTCCCTCCGAGGCATTTATTACCTGCTTCCAACCTGCCTCCAGTCTTCCGGAACCAGGTTCAAGAGCCGAGCTTACCGGGATATTATGTTTGGGC